>WNWK01003354.1:72500-170023 GCA_009830355.1 Cherax destructor | reverse complement strand
GGTTTAAACCCAAAAAAAAAAAGGGAAGAAAAAAGGGCCAAGCTCCATTTCTAACTCCTGTGGATTTATACCCTGTCATTCTTTGCATATTTTACGAAAACTCATTCACTAATCGTTACCCTGCCAGAAATTCTCACATCACGATTCAGATTAAATCTTACTGTACCACCCTGCCCCTCCTTCAGAGTGCAGGCACTGTTTTTACTTCCATGACTAAAGTTCACTAACCAGTCCCCCTGGATAACTTTATAAATTCTATCTTGCTCCCCCAATAGCACGTCCATTGAAAAAACACTCTCTCCATGCCCCTCTTCTCTCTTTCCCCCTCAACAAAAAAGTCAGACTCGAATACCCTCCTTCGTCCAACTAGCCCTTTGAATGACTCCTCCCCTTCCTATTTTCCCCCCCAGAATTATCCCTGTCTTAGTCATCCCATCACTCCAGCCTCTCTACATGCTCAAACATCCACAACAACCGTTACCCAGTCTTCTGAGCTATACCATTATATATGTCGTGCCGATTAGGTAAAACTGGTCAATTACAGAACTCATTTAAAATTAAGTCATTTCTAAAATTTTCTTTATACGTTTAAAGATATTTTTTTTCATTTAGTTAATGTAAGAATTTATAATTTTGTCCAAGAGAAACTTTAAAAACCCTTTCCCTAACCAACAAAAATTTTAATTTTACCTAAACCCAACTAAATATATTTTAGATACGTTAACATTAATTTAATAATAAACAAACCAATGAAATATATTTTTTCGTTATGTTCAGAATGTTTTTGGGGAAATTATTGCATACCAAATTTTCACTTGTCTTATGGCAAGAAGAGCGTTGCTATTTAAGACAAAATAGCAAATTTTACCCAATCGGCAGATATATTATATATATATATATATATATATATATATATATATATATATATATATATATATATATATATATATATATATATATATTAAAAGTCGGCCGTCTCCCACCGAGGCAGGGTGACCCAAAAAGAAAGAAAATCCCCAAAAAGAAAATACTTTCATCATCATTCAACACTTTTACCACACTCATACATAATCACTGTCTTTGCAGAGGAGCTCAGATACGACAGCTGAGAATAGTCCCTCCCAGCTGTCACTATCCCAGACCCTCCTTTAAAGTGCAGGCATTGTACTTCCCATTTCAGGACTCAAGTCCAACTAAATCAATTAACTGGTTTCCCTGAATCCCTTCACAAAATGTTACCCTGCTCACACTCCAACAGATCGTCATGTCCCAAAAACCATTCGTCTCCATTCACTCCTATCTAACACGCTCACACATGCTTGCTGGAAGTCAAAGCCCCTCGCCCACAATACCTCCTTTACCCCTTCCCTCCAACCTTTTCTAGGACGACCCCTACCCCGCCTTCCTTCCCCTACAGATTTATACGCTCTCCAAGTCATTCTACTTTGATCCATTCTCTCTAAATGACCAAACCACCTCAACAACCCCTCTTCAGCCCTCTGACAAATACTTTTAGTAACTCCACACCTTCTCCTAATTTCCACATTCCGAATTTTCTGAATAATATTTACACCACACATTGCCCTTAGACAGGACATCTCCACTGCCTCCAGCCTCCTCCTCGCTGCAGCATTTGCAGCCCATGCTTCACACCCATATAAGAGTGTTGGTACCACTATACTTTCGTACATTCCCTTCTTTGCCTCCATTGATAACGTTTTTTGTCTCCACAGATACCTCAACGCACCACTCACCTTTTTTCCTTCATCAATTCTATGGTTAACCTCATTCTTCATAAACCCATCCGCTGACGCGTCAACTCCCAAATATCTGAAAACCTTTACTTATTCCATAATCCCTCTCTCCAATGTGAAATCCAATTTTTCTTTATTTAAATCATTTGATACCCTCATCACCTTACTCTTATCTATGTTCACTTTTAACTTTCTACCTTTACACACACTCCCAAACTCGTCCACTAACCTTTGCAACTTTTCTTTAGAATCTCCCATAAGCACAGTATCATCAGCAAAAAGTAACTGTGTCAACTCCCATTTGCATTTAATTCTCCAAAAATTTAATCCCACCCTCTCCCCAACACCCTAGCATTTACTTCTTTTACAACCCCATCTATAAATATATTAAACAACCATGGTGACATTACACATCCCTGCCTAAGACCTACTTTTAGTGGGAAGTAATCTCCCTCTCTCCTACACACCCTAACCTGAGCCTCACTATCCTCATAAAAACTCTTTACAGCCTTCAGTAACTTACTACCTATTCCATACACTGCAACATTTGCCACATTGCTCCCCCTATCCACTCTATCATATGCCTTTTCTAAATCCATAAATGCAATAAAAACTTCTCTACCTTTATCCAAATACTGTTCAAATATATGCTTCACTGTAAACACTTGATCTACACATCCCCTACTCACTCTAAAGCCTCCTTGCTCATCTGAAATCCTACTCTCTGTCTTACCTCTAATTCTTTCAATAATAACCCTGCCATACACTTTACCTGGTATACTCAGTAAACTTATTCCCTATAATTTTTACACTCTTTTATCCCCTTCCCTTTATATAAGGGAATTATACATGCTCTCTGCCAATCCCTAGGTACCTTCCCCTCTTTCATACATTTATTAAACAAAAATACCAACCACTCCAGCACTATATGATCCCCTGCTTTTAACATTTCTGTCATGATTCATAAGAACATAAGAACATAAGAAAGGAGGAACACTGCAGCAGGCCTGTTGGCCCATACTAGGCAGGTCCTTCACAATCCGTCCCACTAACAGAATATTTGCTCAACCCAATTTTCAATGCTACCCAAGAAATAAGCTTTGACAATTCTACCCACTCATGCGCGAGTCCCACTCAAATCCAACCCCTCTCACTCATGAATTTATCCAACCTAAATTTGAAACTACCCAAGGTCCTAGCTTCAATAACCCTACTAGGCAGACTGTTCCACTCATCAACTACCCTATTTCCAAACCAATACTTTCCTATATCCTTTCTAAATCTAAACTTATCTAACTTGAATCCATTATTGCGGGTTCTCTCTTGGAGAGATATCCTCAAGACCTTATTTATATCCCCTTCGTTAATACCCATTTTCCACTTGTATACCTCGATCATGTCTCCCTCATTCTACGTCTTACAAGTGAATGTAATTTTAGGGTCTTCAATCTTTCTTCGTAAGGAAGATTTCTAATGCTATGTATTAATTTAGTCATTCTACGCTGAATGTTTTCTAACGAATTTATGTCCATTCTGTAATATGGAGACCAGAACTGAGCTGCGTAATCTAGGTGAGGCCTTACTAATGATGTATAAAGCTGTAATATAACCTCTGGACTTCTGTTGCTAACACTTCTTGATATAAATCCCAGTAATCTATTTGCCTTATTACGTACGCTTAGGCATTGCTGTCTTGGTTTAAGGTTGCTGCTTACCATCACCCCCAAGTCCTTCTCGCAATCTGTATGGCTAAGTTCTACGTTATTTAACTTATAAGTGCTTGGGTTATGGACACTCCCGAGCTTCAGAACCTTGCATTTATCTACATTGAACTGCATCTGCCACTTTTCTGACCACGAATTAAGTTTGTCTAAATCTTCCTGAAGTTCTATGACATCTATGTTTGAATCAATTATCCTACCTATCTTCGTGTCGTCGGCGAATTTGCTCATATCACTAGTAATTCCCTCATCAAGGTCATTGATATATATTATAAATAACAATGGGCCTAAGACTGATCCCTGTGGAACACCACTTGTTACAAGTCCCCATTCGGATTTAACCCCATTTATGCACACTCTCTGCTTCCTATTGGTGAGCCATGACTCGATCCATGACAGCACTTTTCCCCCAATGCCATGAGCTGCCCCTTTCTTTAACAGTCTCTGGTGCGGTACTCTATCAAAAGCCTTACTAAAGTCTAAATAAACAATATCGAATTCTTTATCGTGATCAACAGCCTCAAAAGCTTTACTGAAGAAGGTTAATAAATTAGATAGGCAGGAACGGCCCCTCGTGAATCCATGCTGGGTATCATTAATCAAATTATGGTTATCTAGATGGCTTCTAATAATATCAGCTATAATTGACTCTAGTAATTTGCCTACAATTGAGGTCAGGCTTATTGGGCGGTAGTTTGACGGTAGTGACTTGTCCCCTGCTTTAAAAATAGGAATTACATTAGCCATCTTCCACATATCAGACACTACACCTGTTTGAAGAGATAAATTAAAAATGTTAGATATTGGTTCACAGAGTTCCATTTGCATTCCTTAAGAACCCTTGCAAAAGCTCATCAGGACCCGGCGATTTATTTTGTTTCAGTCGGTCCAGCTGTTTCATAATCATTTCGCTAGTGACTGTGATATTACATAATTTATCTTCTTCTGGGCCTCTGTAAAAATTAATTACTGGGATATTATTAATGTCTTCCTGTGTGAAAACCGAGAGAAAATAATTATTAAAAATAGAGCACATATCATTCTCCTTGTCAGTAAGATGCCCAAAGTTATTTTTAAGGGGACCTATCTTATCCCTAACTTTTGTTCTATAAACCTGGAAAAAACTTTTTGGGTTATTTTTTGAATCCCTAGCAACTTTAATTTCATAGTCCCGTTTAGCTTTTCTTATCCCCTTTTTACGTCCCTCTTAATGTCAGTATACTGATTTATAAGATGACCCTCACCTCTTTTTATGCGCCTATAAATTCCTTTCTTCTGCCCTAAAAGATATTTGAGCCTATTATTCATCCATTTTGGGTCATTTCTACTTGATCTAATTTCTTTATACGGGATAAATGTTCTTTGGGCAGCCTGTATAGTGTTAAGAAAACTGTCATATTGATACCTCTCTTCTTCACCCCAGTCCACAGTTGATAAGTGTTCTCTAAGTCCATTATAATCTGCTAAGCGAAAATCTGGGACCATTACTGAATTATCCCTACTATCATACATCCATTCAATGCTAAAGGTAATTGACTTGTGGTCGCTTGAGCCGAGTTCCTCTGTAATTTCTAAATTATTAACAAGGGTTTCCTTGCTTGCCAGAACCAAGTCAAGTAGGTTATTTCCCTTGTAGGTTCTGTTACAAACTGCTTCAAAAGCAATCCTGAACTACTTCTAAAAAGTCGTTAGATTCTAAATTCCCTGTCATGAAATTCCAATCAATCTGACTAAAGTTAAAGTCCCTAGAATTACTACGTTATCGTGTCTTGTGGCCTTAACAATTTCCTCCCAAAGTAGTCTCCCTTGTTCCCTATCTAAGTTTGGAGGACGGTAAATCACGCCTAAAATCAATTTTTCACACCCTCTGAAAATTCTATCCAGACAGACTCTGTATGTGTTAATTCAGACTTTATACCCGTTTTTATGCAACAATTTAAATGATCACGGACATAGAGTGCCACCCCACCCCTTTCCCGATACTTCTGTCTACTTGGAACAATTTAAAACCCTGAATGTGACATTCGGCAGGCAAGTCCCGATTTTTCATATTAAACCATGTCTCAGTTATTGCAAAAACATCAATATTACCCGTACTTGCAACTAATCTCAACTCGTCCATCATATTCCTAGCACTACGACTATTGGTGTAATATATATTTAGAGACCCTCCTTTCTCTTTACCCTTCCTGCTCATCTCTGTTTTTCCACTATACCTATTACTGTCCTTGTCATCTAGTGTCACTAGCTTTCCACTATCCACCTTATTCTGCCTATTACTAGTTCTCCTACAACTTATAATCTTACTACACTGGGACTTCTATGTTTTCCCCCCAAAACCCATACCACTAACTATTTCTAGTTTAAAGCCCTAACAGCTCTCTCCACTGCAGTTGCTAGTGCCCCCACCCCAGACCTGGATAAGTGAACCCCATCCCTGGCATACATGTCATTTCTGCCATAGAAGAGGTCCCAGTTGTCAATGAATGTTACTGAATTTTCCTTACAGTATTTGTCCAGCCAGCAATTGACACCAATTGCCCTGGACAGCCATTCATTTCCAACTCCTCTCCTTGGCAAAATACCACATATGACAGGGTTCCCACCCTTCTTCCTAATTATGTCTATTGCTGACCTAAACCTGCTAGTCAGGTCCTCACTCCTACGTCTGCCAACATCGTTGCCTCCAGCACTGAGACAGATAATAGGATTGCTCCCATTACCTCTCATGATGTCGTCCAGACGGCTAACAATATCCTCCATCCCAGCCCCAGGAAAGCAAACCCTCTGTCTCCTACTCCTATCAATCAAACAGAAAGCCCTATCCATGTACCTAACCTGACTGTCCCCAACAACAACAATGTTTTTACCTTCCTTTGTGTCTTTCGTCGTGACGCTCCCAGAAGTCGACTCACATTCATCAGGTAGCACGGAGAATGGGTTCGATGTTTCCACAACATTCTCCTGGGTCTTCGTTGTTTCTACCTCTCCACCCGTCCTCTTGAGCCTTAACTTTGTCCCATGCGTTTTAGCCACTGTAAAGGTTCCTTTCCTGGCTTGAGGATTCTCAACAGGAGGATTACTACGAATCCTCTTGTTTTCCTCAGTCAGTCGCTGTATCTCAAGCTTAGCTACCCTCAGTTCTTCCTTCAGCTGCTGGTAGAGTGGCTCAAGAGAGGACATCTTCTTCAGATTGACAGAGAGCACACAAGACACGTCTTCACTGAGTCCGTCAATTCCAGCTGCTTTACCCCCTTTCATTCTACGTAATGCCTCACGCACCTCCCCCACACTCACATCCTGCTCTTCTTCACTCCTAAATGATGTTGTACCTCCCTGGCCAGTACATGAAATTACCGCCTCCCTTTTTTCATCGACATTTAAAAGTTCCTCAAAATATTCCCGCCATCTACCCAATACCTCCAGCTCCCCATCTACTAACTCCCCTACTCTGTTTTTAACTGACAAATCCATTCGTTCCCTAGGCTTTCTTTCCTTGTTTATCTCACTCCAAAAAAATTTCTTGTTTTCAGCAAAATTTCTTGACAGAGCCTCTCCCATTCTTTCATCCGCACTTCTTTTGCACTCTCTCACCACTCTCTTCACCTTTCTTTTACTCTCCATATACTCTGCTCTTCTATTAACACTTCTGTTTTGTAAAAACCTCTCATAAGCTACCTTTTTCTCTTTTATCACACCCTTTACTTCTTCATTCCACCACTCACTCCTCTTTCCTACTGCACCCACCCTCCTATAGCAACAAACTTCTGCCCCACATTCTAATACTGCATTTTTAAAACTATCCCAACTCTCTTCAACCCCCCCACTACTCCTACTTGCACTAGCCCACCTTTCTGCCAATAGTTGCTTATATCTCACCCTAACTTCCTCCTCCCTTAGTTTATACACTTTTACCTCTCTCTTACTTGCTGTTGCCATTTTCTTTTTGTCCCATCTACCTTTTACTCTAACTGTAGCTACAACCAAATAAAGATCTGATATATCCGTTGCCCCTCTATAAACATGTACATCCTGAAGCCTACCCATCAACCTTTTATCCACCAATACATAATCCAACAAACTACTTTCCTTACGTGCTATATCATACTTTATATATTTATTTATCCTCTTTTTCATAAAATATATATTACGTATTACCAAACCTCTTTCTACACATAGCTCAATTAATGGTTCCCCATTTACATTTACCCCTGGCACCCCAAATTTACCTACTACTCCCTCCACAACATTTTTACCCACTTTAGCATTAAGATCCCCAACCACAATATATATATATATATATATATATATATATATATATTTATATTACTTTTAAGAGGGTACACCTGAATCTTGATCTGAAATTCTCTTCTCAGATCGAGGTATAAATATACAGACAACAATTATCTTGCCTTTTGTCTGCATGTGGGTTACTCTCAAACATTTTGATGCTCCTGGTCATTGTACGGTGAGCCATATTACTAATATCGGCCCCGATTCTCATTAACAGCTGTCCAAACACTGATGTAAAGCAAACTTTTCATTTACCTTCCAAATACGTATTAATGTCTTCTGTACGTACCATTTCGTGTATGAAATAGAAATTTTACCTTCATACATTTTCGATACATCACGGACTTGTGTTAATAAAAGTATCACAAAATTATTTTTGGTGTGTCATCAATTTCATATACGCCCTACCAATCGCACGGACCTAACATAGTATGTAAATTTCTTACTTCAATGATACCATCTTTTATTCATATACAGTATTGAAGGGACGATGTCCATGGAAATGCATATATGTGCTTCATTTATTTTCTAAATTCATCAGCATGTTTACAATTAATTTTGTTAATTAACCAGTTGGATATTTACAATGAATGTTGCATGTGTAATTACCCAGGGAACTCAGCGGCCAGACATAGTGCTTATTATTCACTCTTACCACCAAATTACAAACAAGTGTATTAACAGTCGGCAGAGTGCACCTGAGCTTGATCTCAACATTCTCCACATCTGATGAAGCTCAACGTAATTTTTTCCTTCTTTGCAAATGAGGAGGGAACCCACTTACAGGGTTGAATATATTTCTTTAATTTGTTTTATTATTCCAGATATTTTCTTAACACTTTAGAGATATATGAAAGTTCCAAATCACAATAGGACGCAAGTTGATGTTGACACAGTTTATAAACAATACATTATTAATGCATCATCAAAACCTGTTCACCAGCGACACATGTCGTAAGTACACCTGTCGCAATCATGACATAATAAAATTACACCATAAACCAATTCGAACACTGTGCTTATTGGAATATTTCACATTACATAATGAACGTTGACGAGCTACACTACTTCATGTCCATTTATGTCAGATACGCAGCAATCAGGCTACTATTATAAACAAAGCTCGCGTTTGGTTTTTTCGTCCTTGCAGTTTTTTAACATGCTACAGGTACCACTCTCAGCACTTTCCCTGGACCAGAGCTCTGCTCTCAGCATAAGCTGAAGCAGGAACCAGAGTGAAAGCGGGAGCAAACACCCTCACCTCCACTCCACTACACCAGCAGCGACTAACTAACACATCCCAACTCTGGTGCTGGTAGCCAGGTGTGTGTACGCTACCACCCGCCCACTTTCCTACCACCACTCATATTCCCATGTGTTTACATCTTTCGATGCAAACATTATCAAATATGCTGGGATATAATGATGGATTAGAGTGTAGTGTGTAAAGAGGTATGTACTGAGACATTCGAGTGAGAAGAGAGAGATCATTATACTGCAGCAGTAACGTATTTGCTTCTTCCGGTGCAATGGCTGAGTGGTGGGAACCTAGCACACTGTTTGGGGGGTTCACCGAATACGCGTATGCAATAATTCGTGTTATATATATATATATATATATATATATATATATATATATATATATATAATAAAAAATTATATTTTATATATTTATATATATATATATATATATATATATATATATATATATATATATATATATATATATATATATAAAAAAGGAGTGTAGTTATTGGCAGTGGGTAGAATGAAAGGGGTAAGGCAGCTGGGATTGATGGGATAAAGATAGAAATGTTAAAAGCAGGTGGGGATATAATTTTGGAGTGGTTGGTGCTATTATTTAATAAATGTATGGAAGAGGGTAAGGTACCTAGGGATTGGCAGAGAGCGTGTATTGTTCCTTTGTATAAAGGCAAAGGGGACAAAAGAGAGTGCAAAAATTATAGGGGAATAAGTCTGTTGAGTGTACCTGGTAAAGTGTATGGTAGAGTTATTATTGAAAGAATTAAGAGTAAAACAGAAAGCAGGATAGCAGATGAACAAGGGGCTTTAGGAAAGGTAGGGGTGTGTAGAACAAGTGTTTACAGTGAAACATATAGGTGAACAGTATTTGGATAAGGGTAAAGATGTTTTTGTGGCATTTATGGATTTGGAAAAGGCGTATGATAGGGTAGATAGGGGGCAATGTGGCAGATGTTGCAGGTGTATGGAATAGGAGGAAGGTTACTGAAAGCAGTGAAGAGTTTTTATGAGGATAGTGAGGCTCAGGTTAGAGTGTGTAGGAGGGAAGGGACTATTTCCAGTAAAAGTGGGCCTTAGACAAGGATGTGTGATGTCACCGTGGTTGTTCAATATATTTATAGATGGGGTTGTAAGAGAAGTGAATGCGAGGGTCTTGGCAAGAGGTGTTGGGCTAAAAGATAAAGAAGCAAATACAAAGTGGGAGTTGTCACAGTTGCTTTTTGCTGATGACACTGTGCTTTTGGGAGATTCTGAAGAGAAGCTGCAGAGGTTGGTGGATGAATTTGGTAGGGTGTGTAAAAGAAGAAAATTGAAAGTGAATATAGGAAAGAGTAAGGTGATGAGGATAACAAAAAGAATAGGTGACGAAAGATTGGATATCAGATTGGAGGGAGAGAGTATGGAGGAGGTGAATGTATTCAGATATTTGGGAGTGGACATGTCGGCGGATGGGTCTATGAAGGATGAGGTGAATCATAGAATTGATGAGGGGAAAAGGGTGAGTGGAGCACTTCGAGTCTGTGGAGACAAAGAACCTTGTCCATGGAAGTAAAGAGGGAATGTATGAAGTATAGTTATACCAACGCTGTTATATGGGTGTGAAGCATGGGTGATGAATGTTGCAACGAGGAGAAGGCTGGAGGCAGTGGAGATGTCATGTCTGAGGTCAATGTGTGGTGTGAATATAATGCAGAGAATTCGGAGTTTGGAAATTAGGAGGAGGTGCGGGATTACCAAAACGATTGTCCAAGAGCTGAGGAGGGTTGTTGAGGTGGTTTGGACATGTAGAGCGAATGGAACGAGACAGAGTGACTTCGAGAGTGTATAAATCTGTAGTGGAGGGAAGGCGGGGTAGGGGTCGGCCTAGGAAAGGTTGGAGGAGGGTAAAGGAAGTTTGTGTGCGAGGGCTTGGACTTCCAGCAAGCATGTGTGAGCGTATTTGATAGGAGTGAATGGAGGCATATGGTTTTAATACTTGACGTGCTGTTGGAGTGTGAGCAAAGTAACATTTATGAAGGGATTCAGGAAACCGGCAGGCCGGACTTGAGTTCTGGAGATGGGAAGTACAGTGCCGGCACTCTGAAGGAGGGGTGTTAATGTTGCAGTTTTATAACTGTAGTGTAAAGCACCCTTCTGGCAAGACAGTGATGGAGTGAATGATGATGAAAGTTTTTCTTTTTCGGGCCACCCTGCCTTGGTGGGAATCGGCCGATGTGTTAATAAAAAAAAAAAAAAATATATATATATATATATATATCAATAACTACACTCCACTAGCCAGGGGTCGAACCCATGATGCTTTGGCCCGCCTCATGGTGAGCGAAAACACTTGACACTAGTCCACTGAACCACACAATCCTTAAGAGTAGCGCATCCAGTAGAACTGAATGTTGTACTCGCTACCCAAGGACATACGGTGGTGTGGACGCCTCTAAGCTAATTTCATTCTACCCTGTTACTGCTTGTTGAGCTAGTACACCAAACATGGAGGAGAATGAAATTAGCTTAGAGGCGTCCACCCCTAAGTTTGGAGCATTTTACAATGTAACGGGAAAGGAAGGCATCTACAGAGACAAAGCCAGGACTAAGATTCAAACAAGGAAAGTTATGTATAAGAACCATTCAACCAGATGGCGACTGTGAAAGTTAGAAGTAGGGTAGACAGTTTTAGCAGAAGACCAGTCAATAGGATGACTGTGATCTCTGACATGACAGAAAAGAGTATTGTTGGTGTCGACAACCCTAACACTACTTTTGTGCTCCCTAACTCTGTCAGACAGAGAACGGTCAGTTTCTCCAAAGTACTGAAGAGGACAAGAGAACAGGAAACAATAGACATCAGGAGCATCTATAGAGGGAGGAGAGGTATGAACTAGATTGGTGCGAAGTGTTATTCTGGCGAAAAGTAATTTTGATGTCTAAGGAACGGAGAGAGTTGTTGAGATTAGAAAGTGGAAATATAGGGAAGGCAGAGGACAGGAGAGTTCCCAGGAGTAAAGAGTGTGGGAGAGAAGAAAGTCCGTTTAGCACGTGAAAAGGCAGTCTATGAAATGGGAAGGGTAGCCAAGACGAGAAAATGAACTGCGAAGAGAGGAAATTTCCGATTCAAGTAACTGTGGATCACAAATGCGGAGAGCACGGAGAAAGAGAGAAATAGGAACACTTTTCTTGACAGAGGAAGCATGATAAGAAAGGTAGTGAATGTACATGCCACTGTGCATAGGCTTGCAGTACACGGAAAAAGGAAAATCTGTATCTGAGTGGTGGACATGAACATCAAGGAAAGGAAGCAAAGAATTATATTACCATTCAGCTTTAAACTTAATGGAAGGGGCAAGATTATTAAGGGGATTTTTAAGTTAATGGAATTAAAGGTTTGAAGCCGATTGGATGAGGATTTCACAAATTATTGCATCGCAGTCAGTATTTCGAGTTTCCCAATTTTTTTAATAAGTTTGGCACCTACACAGCCTAAAATGAATCAAAACCTTTCTCTAAGTAAGGAACTCCATCGTTTAAGGTGTGAAGACTGTTCTTTTGGTGTTGGGATTTTCTTGTGTTTTAAAGGCTCCAAGTGGGCTTCCTTACTGTGGTAAGTTCTTATGCTTTGACCTTCAGTTTTAGGCATTTTAATCTTTCGTTTTCTCCCAGTCCTGAGTTCTTGGTTCCTTACTTCCTGGAGAGAGAGCTGGATGAGAACAGAATTTTTGCCTCTAAGCTAATTTCATTCTACCCTGTTACTGCTTGTTGAGCTAGTACACCAAACAGGGAGGAGAATGAAATTAGCTTAGAGGCGTCCACCCCCAAGGGGTGCATGCAATTTCCCATTGGATGATCCTACTATAAACGAAGTGCCGCATTGCTTGCTGATTTCTGCTACGTTTCAATGAGACCAGCCATACACGATCTACGGACGACAGAGTCAGGCTAAACCATTTTAAAATATATACGTATGTTGTTCACTGATACTATTACATTCTTTGTCAATGTTGGTTGGTTGAGTTTAAACCCTCTGGACTATAAAAATCATTAAGGTTGCATGTAAACTCATCCATACCAGTCAGCATATTTACTTTGAGAAACATACACATGGTGTGTATATATTCTGCCTATGATATAATGTGCGACTTTGCTTTACCTACAAATCTTTTGTTTTTTCTTTCACATGATGGAATAAAGCCTTAAATTTATTTAATAAAACTGCTTATTAAGAAAATGCAATTTTCTAGACAAAAAAATGATCTTAATCAACATAGATGATTTAGTGAATCGAACATCAAATGGTGAATGTATATTTTTAAAACAAATTTTGTTGTGAAGTGGAATAAAGGGAGATTTAAGAATTATTCTGCACATGCGGGCGCACATTACTCAACGATGCACCCTCATATATAAAAAAGTGACGTGGTTAGGACGCCGTGTTAGGTGGGGCCCTAAAATGGGTGTTCCTTGTGTGTGTGTGGATTTGGCACCCTCATCTGAGCGGACTCACGAGCACACATCTCTAGCTTATTTGCATATTAATTCATGGAAAGGGGGCAAATACTTCCTATAGTTTCATTAGGAATATAGTTTTGGTTAGTTATAACAGCTAGACATTTTTAAACAAGATTTTACCTCTTTTTAACAGCTAGACATTTTTAAACAAGATTTTACCTCTTTTGAATATTGCAGTGAAAGTCATTTCAAAGGTGTCTTGCGCAATTGCATGAGCTCACAAAAAACATTGTCTGGCGTGTTTACTGTTTACATCTAGGTGAAAGAACGCGGTGTTTGTGTTTGTATAAAGCATTTCATATTTTATATAGTTTTCATATATTGTACTCGCTTTATACTAGACTCAGTGTTATACGAAAATTAACGCATTTACTTTTTCTGAGAGAGGATAGTGCTTGATGTTGCCCCCACCCTTGTGAAGAGACGTGATGTGCTACGGCAGACTGCCCCTCTGTCTCCCTCGCTCCGGTGGTCACCGGGGTGAGGATGAGAGTTGCAGTCTCTTCCTCTCCTGCTTTTTATACATGTACGAGTGTAGATACTTTTTACTTCAAAAATTATCTTTCCCATTCGTTTTTCCTACGCGTTTCACTTCCTGTTCTACCTTTAGAATACCTTTTCATCGTGACGTTTTACCTTGGTAATTTTCTCATCTTATGTTTTGCCTATAAGTTTTGTTTACTCCTACATTTATTATATGCAATGGTGAACTTTTCTTTCAATAGAACAGAGAACACAGCTAAACCTTTGGTAAGTGAACATAACCAGGCAGATGAACATATCCTCTAGGTGGACACACAGTGGTAGGCAGACTCTACAATGAGAGAGCAGGTGACGTGTCTGGTTTTCTTAACACCTTGTGTCCACTTCACAAGGGTAGAAGTGTCACTTGTCTACACAATGAAGTTGTAACATGAACGACGAAAATAGTGAATTAAAACTTTCCATCTATTCTTTGTTTCGAAAATTTCATCCTACTACTCGTCATAAATGATATTGTAAACTCTTCTCGTCTTCACCTCGCTCTAGTTCCTGCCTCAAACCGAGTCATACTTTATCATGAAACCGCCTCTTCCTCCTCCTCCTCCTCCTGATCAATACACAACACATCGCGAACGAAGGTAGATGAACCTGAAATTTAATGGCATGATTGTTCTTAGATGACAGAGTACCTGAAGTGTCTAGACTGATAATCCAGCAGGTGCCACTCTTGAGGAATTTGAGGAACCCAAGATGGCTGCCAAGGAGATCGCCAATCATCCATGAATATTAAAAGGCATGTAGATCAAAATGCACATTGCGTATTTTAACTAAATTTGTTGCTAACATTTTTTAGGTAAAGGAAGTAACCTTTTTCATGCTAGTAGGATTTAATTTAAATCAGATATCCAAGATGGCTGCCATCTTTACCATAGTGATTACAGACACTGAGACACCTTCACAACGACCTTCGCATTAGGCAGGGCAAGGACAGTGAACTAGACAACATTTATAGATTCATAAAGCATATTTTTATTTTGAGTCAGATTCAGAGAACATTAATCAAACATTTTACCATGTACAGATGCCACTCAAATGAATGATGTAATATGATAAAGAATTGTTATTTTTTTTTTGTAAAAAAAAAAAGGTACAATACATGACAGTCGTTTGTTACCAATACATTAGTGATCATCTTTGACCAATGACTTTGTATATAATAGCACAGATAATATCTTTATTTGCAGCTAATGCTACTTTCTCTGATGCCACTGCTGTATGACGCTTGTGGGTTTAGTGCTTAGTTTTGATTATAATAATCTAATGCCACAGCAATGTCATGAAAATATAATAAATGTCAAACTAAAAGCAGTAGGCTTTCTCCTGGTACTAACACTGAATCTTGTCCAAACACTGAACTAATAACTAGGATACAAATTGTGGAAAATTTTGAATTTTACCAAATTCAGCATGTGTAAATTTGAATAATTTAATAAATGTGTAATAAAATGATGCTGATTTGACCCTTCGAGAAATTTTGTGTGAAGGAGGGTGTGCAGCGGCCGCAGAGTGATACAGACTGGGGGACGCCATTTGTAATTTGCGAGCACTGGTTGTCATGGAAAATTCAGCTAATAATCAGTAATCAGGCGTCATAGAGGCCAAATTGGGGTGTTTCGGCCTGAATTTGTAATATGAACCCGTATTAATGTCCCCCGTTGAAGAATTCGGACAGGAAATTTGCGGGACCTCCAGAATTACGTGTAGATGACGGAAGATAAGACTACGTCATCACTCACACAGGGAAGTGCGCCATTAGTCCTTTCATTTAGATTTCTCACTGACCAGTGTAGGATTCTATTTGTTAGGCAGGTGTTGTGGTGTGATCCATCTACAGTAATTAAATTATAAGTGGTAATACGAATTTTTCTAATAACACCATTATAATTTATATACAATAATTATATTCTGTGTACCCAGCAAGCCAAATCACATACAGTCCACTTTATTTTATGATTTACCATTATTGGTATTAATGTTTAATATTGCAATTATTAATTTAATATTAAATCTAATTTTTTGTGAGAGTGGTGATGTAGTGGGCATCGAGGAAGTGACAGTTCTGCGACCTACTGTAACTAAGTCCTACTTACCTAGCCCAAATTACTTGCACGTAATAATTCAGGTAATACCCTCTAAACCTCACGTAGGTAATTTCCCACACTAATGAACTAAATCCTTCATAATGTTTTCATCTTCATTATAATGAGTTTTCTCCTCTGCATCATCTTCCAGATTGTCCTTTGTTATATAGTTTAAACAATTGTCAGATCCTCCAGATTTGCAAAGCACAGAGAAAAAAAGATGAGCAGGTGCACATGCACATCTAAGAGATAAGCAGTGGATCAATTTCAGGACCTCTTATAATGCAACCCGAGCATTTTGTGGTATAGGGATACCACAGAGTCTTGGGAAGCTCGTCCTTCTCCCACCCAAATTTCACTGATCTAGATGTGGTTCCTTCATATTAATGCCGTTTTCGAAAATGAGCCCTCCTTACGTTTTTATTGAATGCGTCAGAAGTCGGAGGTAAAGTATGAAGTTTTGACAGAATATATGCACCTTTTCGTCCTGTCCTTGAAAGTCATACTTAGTAATGGATATTTGTCATTGTTTCTACTGATTCGTAAATAACATCTGTTATGTTTGATGAAGGCTTTCCTAGACTTTTCAACTTATTTCCTGTTTTAAGAACATTTACAACCTTAGTTTTACATATGCCACTGTATCACAGTGACCCCACGACCTCACAGCAGTTATGAAGCTACATATTTATGCTTAATAACTATAACACCTATGTTAATGGATGAACGTCTCTGACTTGTGGGCTCCGTCAAATAAGTTGGGTCAGTTGTGTATAATAATGCACTAAGTACGAAAGGACATCAGTATCATCACTGATAACTTTGATACCTGATATCAGAGAATTGCCAATTGTACCACTTCGTGAGGAATGATTACATCAGCTTCCTCATGTATGGTCTTCAAATAACTTACCAACTGCCTATTTCTATAGGCACAGATGATCTCGCAGGAAGTTTTTGACTGGATAAAAGGCACTATTACAGAGTAACCTTTATTACTGCTATATAGAGCATAATTCGTAGAATATATTGTGCTTAAACGTTATTATTATTTTTCTATGCCTAGTTGTCGGAAATTACTAATTTCCCCGTGAAACAATTTCGCGACAAAAATAATAGTAGATTTTTTGTTCTTTTGATGTTTTGTGGACAATTCGCTAATTATTTCTTTGTTTTAATGTATAAATATCAGTATTATGCAACTGCTTGAGGCAAAAAAAAAATGGATAGTTAGAAGAAAAATTATAGTCATTTGAATATACAAAACCCATTTCTTCATCCGTGATTGTCCTGATATCTGTTTGTGTAGCTTCATTATTTATTGAAGAATTATAAAGAAATATTTCTAATATACAAGAAATCGTTGTTCTTCACTGGTTGTGATTTTCATCAAAATTATTATTAAAAATATTCAATCGTATTGTTTTTTAGTGAAAATTCAGATTTTTAAGAAATGAAAATTTCTATTAACCCATTTTTAATAGCGTTCACTAAAAATTAGGACAATACATAAAACAGAGTTCTCTCCCATCCTTAAAAAGACAACTGAGCACCTTGAGAGTCGCAGGATAGGTCAAAAGTGGGTCAGGACAAAGGTCCAGGTGTGAGATTAATGAAGAGGTCATGGAAGTAAGTTTGATAGGTTAGTGGGAGTAACATTTTTTATTATAAGAATTATAGATATACAGTGTGTACGATGGTCTCGGCAAGGTGAATGATGGCCGCCTCCAAGATCCTGCGTTTAGTTCTGTTCTTGTCCTGAAATAATTGCTGCACGACTCCCTCCCCAGTTCATGACATGTGAATGTACCGTAACTGCATCCATCTTACTTCCTATATGTTCTTTAAGACGAGCTCTAAGGTCTCTGTCTGTGTCTCCAACGTATGAACTATTGCATTACCTGCAAGGGAATGCAATATTTCATGGACTTCTGCTGTAGTGTTTTTGGGTTTGCGAGATCTGATGGTCACTAATAGTTTTAGAAGTAACAACAGCCATGTCCATGTTGGTCTTAGGAAAAATGAGAGTGACGGATAACAGCGTAGATGAACATTAAACTTTTCGTGGCTCAATTTTAGCTGTGCAAAGCTTCATCATAACTATACAGGGCGAAACGTTGCTACAATATAATTTTTTTTATCTTTTATTCACCCTTCCTAACGTATATTCGGAGACCCGACAATATTGAGAAGCTGTAATGACTAAACAAAGTCACCAAGACTACACTGATTCAAATTTTTTGAAATCAACAACCAAAGCAATTTAAATCGTGTTGACGATATGTAACCGTGAATATCAGCAAATAAAACATAACATTTCGCTGTAAACTTATCAAGATTGATAAAACGTGAAGTTGAACTCTCGTTTATCCGACCGACTAACAGAGAGTAAACTGTTTTTTTCATGACTACTGAGGTACAGCGAATTATAAAAAAATAAACTGAGCATGAATGGCAAAAACATGCGTAAGGCTTCGTAAAAGTTTCCAATATAGGTTTAAAACTAGTACACCTGAGTCCTAGGACCATGGGCTGTAGCAAGCATTTGTTATGATAACGTTACTAAGTCATTACTTTACTTCACAAAATTATCGAGAGAAACGCTAGCTGACGTGGGTCTAAGTGACTGTGTTAGTCATCTTTGTCGGCACTTGCAACCACCACTGGCGCCACTGCAGAGTAACGAGCAGGTGTAGGAGGCAACACCTGCCCCTGCACTCCACCTTCAGGCAGCTGCTTCATACACACATGACTCAACACTCACCCACTAAATGAACACGCTATTTCTGATCACTCAAGCATCTCAACCAGAATGAGCATGTGTGCACGCACGCACGTAAGGTGTACACGCACCCGTGCAAGGTGTAGACGTGTGTATGCAGGCAGCATACGCACGACTTAACACTCACCAATGCAAGAAGCACGCTAGCCCTGTTTCCTCAACCCACTGAGCCAGAATCAGACCGTGTACACGAACACTAACTGAACACGCATATGTATATGATGAATACGCACGCAAGAGTAAGAGACGTAATCCTCCAGATAAGACACCACCTCTACACTCCATATGTATGTACGTGAAATACCTTCCAGTCCAAGAGTAGACGACAATACAAGTAATAAGCTGACAGTAAATTATCATTATAATGTTTAGGTTAAGCGCTAAGCTTGTAGGAGTTATACAGCGCCTGGGATATGGGAGGTAATCAAGTTCGATCCAAGGATTGGGGAAGAGGACAAGTCCAATTCCTTCGATCAAGATCCCTCACCAACATCAAGGAAACTCTCTTGTGGGGTGGTAAATTAAAGGTATATAGAGTAAATCTTTATTAAAAGCAATGTTTAGCTCTGTTAGAGCTTTATCACTTTACATCGAGTTTTAAATAAAAATTTGGTCTCTTCGATTTTCTAATAAGACAATAAGGGAAATGTGTAAGACGTTCCTCCTTTATTAAAATGAGAGTTATGTGCAAAACTTTTCTTAAGAAAAGAAAACTGTCAGGGATGAGGACAGGTTGACACTCCCACTACCTCATTAATGCACAAAAGGGATAAGTGTGAAGTGGTTGGATGGAGTAAACATAGAGCTGACATTAAGTGGTTCTTTATACATAATACAGAAGGTGAAGCATGCAAAATAACATCCCATAATAAAAACTATGAGGCTCGCAATACAACCCCTATTATCTATAATAAAGACAATTAGGTAAAGGTGATGTACCAATAGGATGTATCAACACTACATAGAAAACTCAGGTGTAATGATGCTATGTAAAAAAATAATTATAAAGTAATTACTGTTAACAAAGAGAAAATACTTATACTTAAGAAAACAACTAATTTGAAACATGTGAGTTAAATTTTTGTAAATGTAGAGATGAGGACTTTTTGTTTCTTATTATGTAAATTCTCCAACAACGAATGGGGTGTGTAATGGAGACAGGTATATTTTGGGTCTATCGAGAAAGTTTTTTTCTTTGGCAAATAAGCAAAAAAACGCAACCTAACCTAAAATTTAACTTCTAATATAAGTGTAGATTAGATTAAGTCTTCGTATTTTATTTTTGGTTACCAAAAAAAGCGTTTCCCTATTGACCAAAAATATAACTGTTGCCATTCCACAGCGCAGTTATTATTGGAGAATTTACATAATAACTTATCACTAAGCTCAATATTCCTACATAATTCCTTACTATAAAAAAAATCAGAGCATTATTATTATTACTAGAAAACTGTAATAAATCTAAATATTGATAATCATAACTTTAGTAAAATTAAACGAATACAATCATATTTGACCATATATAAAATACAATGATACATGATAAGAAGAGTGAAAAAAATTAGTCATGAAAGCCCAACTTGGCAATAAAGAAAGATTTACATGTTCTTATGTACGCCAGTGTGAGCCCTCTGCTAGGTGCAGTTCCTGTGGCGTAAGTTCTTCCTTTCTTCTGCCCGGAGGGACTTCTGGCTTAATTATTAAAAATGGTCCCCAAAATACCCGCTGCACGGCAATTACAGTGACGTCACTTCCGCCAGCACTAATTCTGACGCAAGGCTACACTTCAGATTTGCTGTAATAGGTTTTAAACAAAGCATAAAAAGGAAATACAGGGTTATTAAATTTGTATACTTACAATGAAGACTATTCTACTAAATTCACAACTACTCACAAATTCGCATTGTAGTTTTCTACTTTTGGATTAGCTTTAAATGCTTCAGCCACGGCATTGTGACGTTAATTCATTATTCTACTAAAGGCATTTATTCGTTCTATGCATGAAAATTAGTGCGTGATGGGTGTGCTACTTAAAAACAATTAGCATTTGTATTTATCATCCAGATGAGGGTAGTCGCGCAATGTAGGTATACCAATAAGCCAAATAAAAAAAAATACCAACACAAGGTGTCCCACTCAGTAGACAATAGCGTAGCATATGTTAGCAATTAAGCAGAGTGAGGCAGGGGTGGAGGGGCGCTTCAATACACTGTCTGCCGAAGGTCACACAAGCTGAGGGTGGTAAATGGGGCTTACCAGGTAGACTGGAAATGGGGAAAGGGTTGGCAATGCGAAATAGTGAGAATAAAAAAAAGTAGAGCATACAATCAGAAAATACTGTATATAACCTGCTAGTGTAAAATATGCGTATAAAGCATCCAAAATGTTTGATGGTTGTTGTTCTCTGTAAACATTTGTTGGCTGTTGTCTGCAAATGTTTGTTGGTTGTTCTCTGCAAACAAATCTAATACAAAGTATGTTTAGTAGTTAATATCTTTCATTTTACAAGCTAACACCAGTCAGCCAACCTGAGCTTTACAAAATCTGGTCTTACGGTATACCACTCCTTCGGGATTTGACTCACAAGAATTGACTAACCTCTAGGTATTTAGTTACTGTTAGATAAACAGATCTGCCCGTACTCCCTGCCGGAAAATGTAATTCAGACCCCTTCGATAGTGGGTCGAAGGCTCTAGTGACAATTCAGCCTAGAGGATGACTATTACAAGCGCTAAGTCAAACGGCATAATGCATATTCTTATTCAGGGAAAAGCGCGAAACTGGTAGGAGTCATACAAAGCCTGTGGAATGGGAAGAATTCAGGTTCTATTCAAGGTTGGGGAAAAGTTCAATTCCTTGGGTTAAGAGTCCTTCACCGGCTTCAAGGCACTTACTTCCCTTGAGTGGAATGCAGTTTTAAAGGTAGTCTGCCAGAAATTCAATATGGAAACTCCAGAACCAATGATACATCCAGGCTTACCAGTTTTTCGCAACTACTGCATGCAAACTAAATGTATTTCGGTCGGTGAGCGATCCGAGAATGGTATCCCTGTATTGCATAACCCCAGCCCCCTCTACCACATTGCGACAGCGACAGTGCAGTGTGGCATAAGTTTATAATGCATTTAAATATTAGCACTGAAGATTCGAAGCGAATCATAAGAGGCATTCACAAGTTATCACATAGAAACCAATATACAAATTTAATCCATAAAAATTACAAATTAGGAAATACACAGGCCAAAACTAATTCAAACCTTCCAGTAAAAGACACCAACTCTGAAGCCAAACTGATTAGGTATACTCTCATCTCAGAGAGACCAATATACTAAAACACACCAGCACATTAAGTTTGAAACTGCTCAGAAGTTAAAGCCAACTGAATATGGAACTCTGAAATTATAACATGAAAAATAATACTTTAATTTTCCTAATTTCTTCCACAGACCAAAATTAACACAGGCCCAAAATCAACTCAAAATTATTCACTAAGATTGATTATCGTTTAAGGAATAAGTAAATAAGCAAATAATTATTTTTTTTTACAATGGTCTTCAGAGCACACAGATATTATGTACACACGAAAGTTACATCATGTAGATTAAACCCAAGATAACCCAGTCAAGTCAAACACTGTTACTTATTTATGATAAGAAGACCTATAAATTAGTTCACGGAAATCAATTTGCTTAATATAATTGGCACATTAATACTTACACAACCTAAGGAGAAGTTTTGTTTCAGGAAAAACAAAAATCTGAAGGCGACCAAAAGATGCATTCCACAGGTATTACCGAAACCTAAAAAAAAATTTCATTCATTTCATAATACATCAGCCATTAAAGATTGACGTCGTTCAGACCTGTTATATTTTAATAAATAGGAAGCGCTAAACCCGTATGTCATATAGCTACTAGGGGATGGGAGGCATTCAGATTCGATACAAGGGGGAGAGAAGTCTAGTTTCTCGGATCAAGAGCTCTTCACCAGCATCTAGGTATCCTCCTTGACTAGGCATTCTCCAGTTGAGATTAAAAATGACAGATGGAACCTACACATTCCATTAACAATACCAATCTTCTAAGTAGAGTAAATAAGTGCTGAAAGTTTGAAGCCGATCGAGAGAAGCTTTCTGATGTTATCGAATGGAAATAAATTTCGTAAATGATCTATTTTAAATTGAGAAGAGGAAACCTGCACTTGTAAATTGTTCCTAGTAACAGTTCACTTGGGTTGCAAATTTGAGACTGGTCGGATAAGGAATTCTGGAGCCATAAACGACAACCTTGGAGGAAGTTAGTGGAAGACAAGAACACTGTGTTTAGCAATATGACCAGCTCTGTAATAAACTCAAAATGAAAATATAGTTCAGTATTTTTTAAAAGCTCGCTAAACTCGTGACATTTTAAACCACCTTCAAAACGTGAGTTTCAAACAAGTGTCAGTTTTTTTGAGTTCTCTTATATTTAAAAAATCTTTATAATTAATCCTAAAAGACAAAATATTTATTTTTGTGTTTTAAGAAAGTCCAGTTTGATATGGTTGTTCTATAAAACTGACATATTGGCATCTACACATGTCAAATTTAATACGAAAAATACTTTCAACTAAGATACAATAGCACTTAAGTGTTTGAAGCCGACCAAAAGAGATATTCTCTAGTTTTTACATGACAATCAATTTAATAAAACAGCCAGTCCCTCCCCCCCCCCAATGTCCCTCCAGAACCACAACAACTGATGCTCAGACAAGACAGATCCTACATAGATGACAACAAAGAAATGAGTGAGATACTGAAATCTCAATACGACTCTGTGTTCAGCGAACCATTAATTATTAAATAATCAGTGCAAAGATCGACAATCCAAATAATTTTTTCATGAATGAGCCTCAAAACCCAGTCAATGTATGCCAAATTTCTGATATAACCCCTAACACTACTAGACTTTGAGAAAGCCATTGAGAACATGCCCATGCACTCAGCCCCAGGCCCAGACTCGTGGAACTGTGTTCATTATGAACCGCAAGAAACCCCCTTTCGCAGCCCCTAAGTATGCTATGGATAAGGAGTATAGACACTGGTGAGATTCCACGGTCACTAAAAACAACGGATATAGCCCCACTCCATAAAGGAGGTAGCAAAGCAATAGCTAAGAACTATAGACCAATAACTCTAACGTCCCACATCATAAAATTCTTTGAAAGGATGCTAAGAAGCACGACTGCAAACCACTTGGATTCCCAACAATTGCACAATCCAGGGCAACATGGGTTCAAAGCAGGTCGCTTCTGCCTCTCGCAACTACTGGACCACTATGATATGGTCTTGGATGCACTGGAAGACAAACAGAATGCAGATGTAGTATACACAGATATTGCAAAAGCCTTTGACAAGTACGATCATGGTGTAATAGCAAACAAAATGCGTGCTAAAGGGATAACTGGCAAAGTGGGCAGATGGATCTTCAACTTTCTAACCAATCGAATACAAAGAATAGTGGTAAACAGAGTTAAATCGAAAGCTGCCATAGTGAAGAGCTCTGTTCCATAAGGCACAGTACTTGCCCCCATCATGTTCCTTATTATCATTCTCATCACACATAGACAGAGATGAAAACCATAGCACCGTATCATCCTTTGCAGACGATACTAGGATCTGCATGAGAGTGTCATCTATTAAGGACACGGTAAATCTCCAAGAAGACATAAACCAAGTTTTCTAATGGGCAACAGAGAACAATATGATGTTCATTGAAGACAAATTCCAACTACTCCGTTATGGAAAACTGGAGGAAATAATAGCTAGAACTGAGTATACTACAAATTCTAATCACACAGTAAACCGGAAAATTAATGTGAAGGACCTGGGAGTGGTAATGTTTGAGGATCTCACCTTCAAGGACCACAACAGTGCCACTATCACATCTGCGAGGAAAATAATAGGATGGATAATGAGAACGTTCAAAACAAAAGATGCCAAGCCAATGATGATCCTTTTTAAATCACTTGTTCTCTCTATGCTGGAATACTGCTGTACATTAACATCTCCATTCAAGGCAGGTGAAATCGCAGTTCTAGAGAACGTACAAAAAAACTTTACTGCACATATAAGTTCCGTCAAACACCTTAACTAAACGCTTGGAAGCACTTGACTTGTACTCACTGGAGCACAGACGAGAGAGATACATCATAATCTCTACTTGGAAAATCCTGGAGGGACTGGTCCCTAATCAGCACACAAAAATCACTCCCTACGAAAGCAAAAGATTTGGCAGGCGATGCAACATACCCCCAAATGAAAGTAGGAGCGCCATTAGTACACTAAGAGAAAACACAATAAGTGTCCAGGGCGTGAGATTGTTCAACAGCCTCCCACCAGCCATAAGGGGAATTACCAGTAGACCTCTGGTTGTCTTGAAGAAGGCACCTTACAGCCACCTAAAGTCAGTACCTGACCAGCCGGGCTGTGGTTCGTACGTCGGGTTGCGTGTGGCCAGCAGTAACAGCCTGGTTGATCAGGCCCTGATCCACCATGAGGCGTTGACCCCCGAAACCCTCTCCAGGTATACTCCAGGTATTGAAAAAAAAACTTCCCAATAATATTAATAATCAGCCAAAGGCACACAAATTTAGCTGTAACCCAACTTCATTTTACAATTTTCTGAATCATTACCTAACAGCAGCTTACATAATTAGTATATATTTTTAAATAAACCTATAAAATTGTATATTTAACTACACACAAGCAAATAAAAGAAAGGAGTAACGCGTCTGGCAGAGGGGTGTCTTGCAGAAAATAGAAAACGTTAAAAACTGCACATTTACCACATTTACATTGACATGGATGCTGTGAGTACAAGATTAAAAGTGTAATAACACTGGTGACCTTAGAAAATTGTTGGAAATTGTTAAATTAAGCTTCTAAAGTACTGGAGCGAGTTAACGTGAATTACATTAATAAAGGCAAGATTTGAAGGAAACGAACACGAATGCATTCACTTAGGACATCTATTTTGAAAACATTTTGATCCTTGGACTTTGAGGTGATTAATGTCCATGGACCGAAACGTGTTTAATAAAGCGCCCTAAGTGAAAGCATTCTTGTCCATCTCCCCCGCAAGTTATCGGCAGATATCTGCCTTCTTCCGACGTTTCACCCATGAATTTTTCCTCTAATAACTTGGAAGATATACACAATTTTGAACTGACAAAATTTTATACAACCTGCTGCGTCTTGCAGGTTATGTCAAGGTTAACACAAACTCCTCAGCTCATAACTTTGAATATGACGTACTGCTATACAACATTTTAACCATTAAACTCCTTTTTTTTCAAACATTATATCAAGAGTTTTCCTGGTCAACAATCAATCCACAAAACTAATTCACAGTCAGATAATTAGCTTTAAATGATTATATTACAAAGTTACACATCGAAAACTACACATTTCGATCATGTCAGGCGAGTTACCAATATACGATCAACAGTGAAATAATTTAATATTTTTTTTAAGAATAAAAATACTTTCTTTAATTTCTTATATTAACACTTGAGATACGGTAATATTAACGATGCAGGCGCCAGTGAGCCACAGGGCGCCAGTGAGCCACAGGGCGCCAGTGAGCCACAGGGCGCCAGTGAGACACAGGGCGCCAGTGAGCCACAGGGCGCCAGTGAGACACAGGTTACTCACAAGATCCGCCTTCCATACAGAAAGTGGTGCTTGTGAGGCGAGGCGTACACGCCATTGCACTTTGTCATCCAACTATACTTTGTGATATAATAACATTATCACCCAGATTTCTTGACGAGTTCGCGGACCAAATGAAAGACAATTAAGATGAGATAGTGAACAACCACAAATAGGTGCACGCACGCACGCACACACAGTGAACTAGATATCTCAAAGGTGATGGGGCTGGATAACATCTCTCCGTGGGTCCTGAGAGGGAGCAGAGGCGCTATGTGTACCACTAACAACAATCTTCAACACATCTATCGAAATGAGGCGACTACCTGACATATGGAAGACAGCAAATGTAGTCCCAATTTTTAAAAAAGGAGACAGACATGAAACACTAAACTACAGACCAGTGTTACTGACATGTATAGTATGCAAAGTCATGGAGAAGATTATCAGGAGAAGAGTGGTGGAGCACCTAGAAAGGAATGAGCTTATAAACGACAACCAGCACGGATTCAGAGACGGGAAATCCTGTGTCACAAACCTACTGGAGTTCTATGACAAGGTGACAGCAGTAAGACAAGAGAGAGAGAGAGAGAGAGAGAGAGAGAGAGAGAGAGAGAGAGAGAGAGAGAGAGAGAGAGAGAGAGAGAGAGAGGTGGGTAGTCTGCATTTTCTTGGACTGTAAGAAGGCTTTCGACATAGTTCCACACAAGAGATTAGTGCAAAAGCTGGAGAACCAGGCAGGTATAACAGGGAAGGTACTGCAGTGGATCAGAGAATACCTGAAGGGAAGGCATCAGCGAGTTATGGTACGTGATGAGGGTTCCACAGGGGTCAGTCCTAGGACTGGTGCTGTTTCTGGTATATGTGAATAACATGACGGGAGGAACAGACTCAGAAGTGTCCCTGTTTGCAGACGATGTGAAGTTAATGAGGATAATTCAGTCAGAGGAGGATAAGGCAGGACTACAGAGGGATCTGGACAGGCTGCAAGCCTGATCCAGCAACTGGCTCCTGGAGTTCAACCCAACCAAGTGTAAAGTCATGAAGATCAGGGAAGGGCAAAGAAGATCGCAGACTGAGTACAGTCTAGGGAGGCCAAAGACTACAAACCTCACTTAAGGAAAAGGATCTTGGAGTGTGTATAATACCGAGCACATCTCCTGAGGCGCACATCAACCAAATAACTGCTGCAGCACATGGGCGCCTAGCGAACCTAAGAATAGCATTCCGACATCTCAGTAAGAAGTCATTCCGGACCTTGTACACCGTGTACGTTAGGTCCATACTGGAGTATGCAGCACCAGTTTGGAACCCACACCTGACCAAGCACGTCAGGAAACTAGAGAAAGTGTAAAGGTTTGCAACAAGACTAGTCCTAGAGCTAAAAATCATGTCCTATGAGGAGAGGTTAAGGAAACTACCTGACGACACTGGAGGACAGGGAGGACATGATAACGATGTATAAATTAATGAGAGGCATCGACAAAGTGGACAGAGACAGGATGTTCCAGAGATGGAACACAGCAACAAGGGGTCACAATTGGAAGTTTAAGACTCAGATGAGTCTCAGGGATGTTAGGAAGTATTTCTTCAATTATAGAGCTGTCAAGAAGTGGAATATTCTGGAAAGTGAGGTAGTGGAGGCAGAATCCATACATAGCTTTAAGAAGAGATATGATAAAGCTCATGGAGCAGGGCGAGAGTAGACCTAGTGGCGACCAGTGAAGAGGCGGGGCCAGGAGCTATGAATCAACCCCTGCAACCACAATTAGGTAAGTACATACAAACACACACTGCTACTACACGTGTGCGCGCGCGCACACAGCTGAGACTCGACCCCCTGCAACCAAATCTAGTTGAGTAGTTAATTCCTTCACAACCTTAATTACATATTCCCTTTTGGATTTCCCTGTTCTGTCTGACTTTTCCTTCAAATTTAATATACGTATTGGTCACAAAGGGGATTCTCTCCTCTTTTGATTCGCCTGTAAATGCCTCTTATTTTCACCCAAGAGATGGTTTAGCCTATTGTTCATCCATTTAGCGTCTTTTATATTTTATTAAGTTACACGTATGCCTGGCATACGTGTAACTTAATCGGCTTGCAGACACTTCGGAAAAAGCCAAATTGGCATCCATCACCCCCGTCTATGAGGCCTGACTTGTGATATCCCTTGTCAGGTATTGTCATTATTTAGAAATCAATAGCTGCTTATGAAAGATTGATCTGGAAACTGTAAAACATACGAAGATTAAGAGGCTAACTTGCAGAGGCTGAGAGATTTTGTTTGAAATAAAAATGGTGATGCCACGGGAATCGGAGTTTTGCTCCAATAATATTTCTAATGTATTTAAACGCTTTGTAATACGGAATAAATTATATGAACATGTTTGAGGATGATGGACAGATCCTGTTAAAGATAGAAATAAAAATGAATGTGTAACCCGGCACGAGGAGACGAACAGATTGAGCAAATGGAAAGACAGAAAAATGATGGAAGTTAATATGGATAAGAGCCATGTAATGGAAATGGGAGAAAAGTAGTACAGGTTAAACAAGCGACTCAAAATGTGATTAGATATTAAACAATTAGATAAAGAATTAACCTAGGAGTCATCACTGACAAAAGACTGACACAGTGAGACTATATTCATAAAAGCTTGAGAAACTAATATACGATATTAGCCAGCTTTAAAACAGCTTTACGGGGGAAGGGAAACAGTAAAGTAAAAGCTGAACTGGATGAATGAGCAAAAATCGAACACACGATATTCATACAAATGATTATAAAATGAAAAGAAAGAATTGATAAGGAAGATTCCTTAACACTAATAAAAACAACGAGAGGTCATAGCTATAACCTAATAAAGGTCAGGTAGCAAGAGATATTAAAATGTTGTTCTTCTCAAGACCAGTGGAACGGGGTCATAGGAGGAGGTAGTAAGTACTACAACAATTAGAAATTTAAAAAAATTATAAATTTACAATGGAGGACGACCAAGATGATAAATCCCCCCTCCCCTTTCTGGACGTCCTGCTTTGCAGATCAGGACACAAACTTACCTTTAATGTCTACTGGAAGCCGACCAAGAAAGACGAGTTGTTACACTTGTACTCACACCATGACTAAAACTGAGAAAGCTGTGTTTATCGACATTTTATTGAGAGCTTTTAGGCTTTCCAGCCCCGAGTTGGTTCCTACACTCGTCACATGTTCACTCTGTTTCATTTTTCTTTCCATGTTATCAATGACACTGCAATAAAGAATCTCTCACCTGAGAGACACATTGTGATTCAGTAAGTACTTCGTCCGGTCAGTAAAATCAAATGCTTGCTCACTACCCCATCATGTTGGCTAATTGTAAAAGTTTTTATATTTTAACTTGGTTCTTTCCTTATCACTCCACTCTTAAAATTTTGTCCAATATCTTTCCCTTCTTCCTTTTTTTCTTCATCTCCCTCCGTCTCTTCTCTGTATTTTTTCTCTCTCTCCCTTTCTAAACGAAAGGAAAGCTGTCGACTGCACGAGGGTCATTAAAGCTACGAGTCATCATTAAAGCTACGAGTCATCATTAAAGCTACGAGTCATCATTAAAGCTACGAGCCATCATTAAAGCTACGAGTCATCATTAAAGCTACGAGTCACCATTAAAGCTACGAGTCATCATTAAAGCTACGAGTCATCATTAAAGCTACGAGTCATCATTAAAGCTACGAGTCATCATTAAAGCTACGAGTCATCATTAAAGCTACGAGTCATCATTAAAGCTACGAGTCATCATTAAAGCTACGAGTCATCATTAAAGCTACGAGTCACCATTAAAGCTACGAGTCATCATTAAAGCTACGAGTCATCATTAAAGCTACGAGTCACCATTAAAGCTACGAGTCACCATTAAAGCTACGAGTCATCATTAAAGCTACGAGTCATCATTAAAGCTACGAGTCACCATTAAAGCTACGAGTCACCTACTTAATAACCAGAACGTAAAGTTTAATCCCTAAAGCTGGAGCGGATTAATGTTTTGTGGTGTCTCTTCCATTTACAAAATCGTGAAAAATAATAGTTATTATTATCTTGTACTCATAAATATGAGCTTCATCCAATAAATAAAATATATAGAAGTAGAGTATATTATAATGTTGGCATAAAACAAAATAAATAGTAACTAAATTAACTCTTTAACTTTATAGCGGAAATATTTAATTAACAAATATTTTTTTTTACTCTGGTGTATAAATTGAGAGTTTAATTTAATCTGTATATTGGTGATCAATATACAGATTAAGGACCCTCGTGTAGGTGAAAGGCTTTAAAATCTAATATTTTTAGTTGACATTTATAAGATACAATGTTATATATTTATTACAATGTTAATTCAACTTACATATGTAACTGCAAAGAAGCAGGAACTGCTCTAATTAGATGCTTACCTGTAAAGAAAGAGAAACAATTGATAACAAGATTATATTTTTTGTCAAGAGTCACAATAACCATTAGCTGTCTCGTACGTTGATGCTACATAACTTTGGGACGACGGCTGACGCCAAGTCGGACCCATCCGTCGCCTGATCGGCGACTATCTGATATTTTTTTTTTTTTCCACACTTAATGCCGCCCCATGAGAGGTATTTTAGAATGGATAAACTCCACAGAGTTAAATGAAATATGAACAAACATTTTTTTTATTTTTTTTTGTAAGATTTTTTTTTTCATTTTTGTTTTAGAAGAAATTTTCTAAGACTTTTTTTTAAGAATTTTTTAAAGATTTTTTTTTAATTTTGTTGTTTTCTTAAAGAAAATTTTTGTACTAAATTTTTTTTAAAGAAAATCTTTTTTAAAGAATTTTTTTAAAGAAATTTTTTTTTTAAGATTTTTTTTTTTTGCCAAGCATGAATGTGAGTCAATCTGTTATTTTTTTAGTTAGCAAAACTGGATACATCTGCAATGTTCTACGTACTTAATTCTGTATGATAGGTACACAGTGGGAATTAGAGTTAATTATTTCCCTGTAATTTTCCATCATTGTTGAAATATATTAGGATCATGTCAGTGTCTGTTATCAACCATAACACTTCCTTTACAATATATTCGGCCACCTTTTCAAATATTTTTTTAAGGTTTTGTAATATCGGATATAATATCCGAAAGGTAATTAATTCATATCTGCATTCATAACTCTTCATTTATATAGATACACATAGAGTACCGCCAATTAATTTTGTCAACTAGTCACCATAGTAGTTAGAAGCTGCGCTAATTCATTCATGAAAATAGTCTTTACTCCTCTGTTTTCGTCTGAGTTGCCTGATATTATTTTCGCCCAGGAGAGTACAGGATCTATTTTCAGCAACTGTACTGTAATGAGAGTGTAGGAGATAAACGTAAACAAACACAATAAAGCAACGGGAATTTCTATGGTAATGCAAGAATGGTCAAGCCCCAGTGACGACTATAGTGAGGATTGTGATCTAGATACTGACTAGTGACCGAGGAATGGTGGGGAGACTACTGAATTATCATGAACTATAGTTGTGCACCTCTTGCCACCGATAAGAAAGAAAACGCATGCCTCCAACGGGTGACTCAAAAGAAATGGGAGAAAGCCTGAACCTTCATATCTCTACCAAGTTCTAACAAATATATTTTCTCTTGTATGATCCATAACTTAGTGATCGTGTAATTTACTAAGCATCTACTTATAACAACTTTTGTCAATAGTAAAGTGCTCGGAAAATAAAGGTTAATATTTAAGTAAGTTTATTCAGACACAGATACACATAATAATAATAATAATAATAATAATAATAATAATTTTCTACAAGTACATGTACAAGGTATACAGGCCTAGATGACAACAATGACATACTACTATAAAGAAAGCCCTTTGTTATGAAGAGCATTTTGGGCAAATTAGGTTAATTTTGTCCCCAGGATGCGACCCACACCAGTCTATCAGGTACCTATTTCACTGATAGGTAAGCAGGGACAGCAGGTACCTTAAGGAAACATAATTATATCATACTTAATGTAAATTACCTAGGATAAATCAGTGACTTATTTCCATAGGGATCTAACCTTAATGGTTTGTGCAACACACCTTTATTTTTTTGTGCCTACGTGAAGAAATATTTTTTGGTAAAGCCCCCCCCCCAAAAAAAAAAGACTCAGCCCAACACATCTTAAAATAACCTAATATAACCTAACATAGATTTTGTGTGTAAATGCTAAGTTCGGTTAGGCTCAAACTATAATTATCTCAACTGTACATCCCAATTATTACTGTAGAATTTAGTTAAAAAAGAAGTAGCAGGATAATAAGGTAAAATTAAGCAAAAATATATAAAAATAAACAATTTCAGAAACCTTGCATGACGATAACTTAGATATTTGAAAGACAAAAATGAACAAAGGAAAGAAGAAAATGGTAATAATAATAATTTTATTATTATTAATCTTTGTCTACAAGTACATGATACAACTACTATAGATCTAGCTGACATCAGTGGCATATATAGAAAGCTCCTGGTTATGCAGAACATTTCGGGAAACTTAGGTTAATTTTGTCCCCCAGGATGCGACCCGCAACAGTCGGCTAATACCCATGTACCTACATACTGATAGGTAAGGAAACATGCCCAACGTTTCAACCGCGTCGGGGATCGATCCCAGATCGAATGTACAGAGAAGTTTCACTGCACATATTAGTTCAGTCAAGCACCTGGGAACGTCTGAATTCCCTTGACCTGTATTCCTGGAATACAAGCAAAAAGATACATCATAATCTACACCTGGAAAATCCTAAAGGGACTGGTCCCAAATCTGCACACAGAAATCATTCCCTATGAACGCAGAACTCGGCAGACGGTGCAACATACCCCAGTGAAAAGCAGGGGTGCCATGAGTACACTAAGAGAAAGCACAGCAAGTGTTTAGAGCCCAAGACTGTTCAACAGATTCCATGATGTTGCAGTGTCTGACAGGCTGTACATGAATTCATGTGCAACTTGTCAGGCACTGCAACATCATGAATCTTGGTTCAGAGGACATCTACACAGACTTCTTCACTACCACTACTACTACTTCTAACCTGTCCCTCGGTATGACCAACTTCCGCTGGGGAATCCCGCCTACCAGTGACAATATCATCGTCTGCTACCCGTCCCTTACCACCTGATTCCAGTATATAAGCGACAGCCTTCTTGACTCTGCCTCACATCCTCTTCCTCTCACCAGCTTATTCTTCCCCTATCCCCACTTCCTCGCTCACCCCTATACTCACTTATACTCTCTTTGATCTTGATTGTTTTTTGCCTGTGCTCCAGAATCTTCACGACTACGGTGCTCTCCACACCAACTCCAAGGCTGAGGGTCTGATTACCTCATCTTTTGTATACAGTTCTACTGTCTTCAAATTATGTCCTAGAATTTGTATTGATAAAGCCACTGGAGGGCGAAACGTCTACTATAAAGACACCCAGATGTTTCACATGTGTCTAATGTTCATCTTGTCGGTATTGTATACCATTCTTGTACATACATAAAGGGAATTACCGATAGACCCCAGGTTGTCTTCAAGAGGAAACTGAACAGATACCTAAAGTCAGTGCCCGATCAGCCGGGTTGTGGTTCGTACGTTGGATTGAGTGCGGCCAGCAGTAACAGCCTGGTTGATCAGGTCCTAATCTACCGGGAGGCCTGGTCGAAGACGGAGCTGCGGGGTCGTTGACCCCTGGAGCAACCTCTAGGTAGACATGCGTAACAACACCTGTGATCGACACAGGTGTTTATTAAAGCTACCCAAATCAGGTAAAGGTAAGCTTGGCGTAAGTTTTCTTAGTGATAATTAAAAAAGTCTTAAGGTAAATAGAAACTTGAAGTAATAAGTACCATAAAAAAATGACCCAGATAATACATAGACATTGTATATTGTACATATACATAGTGTAAACAATGGAAGTTGTCACTATGCAGTGTAAACTAATAAACTCATTCCAGGTAATATATGAAGGAGTGGTAGGCGAAGTGGCCGCGAGTAATAAGCCACCCCGAGTGGCCACCCTTAATTAAAGTTGGCATCGCCAGGGAGAGCGAGGCGTGGAGCTAACAAGAGCTGCCCAACCTAGCAACTTCAGCTCGTCAGTGTCATCCTATATATAAACGAACGTATGAATTCCTGCGAATTAGACCACAAGAGAGAATCGTATGTATTTATTCTCTTTATGTTATCCTGTCCGTGTTTGTATTTTTTCTATTAGTTTAAATATATGCAGATTTATGTTAATTATGTAGTAATGTAATATAACCTAATCTATAATAATATATATTTATTAGACATTAACTTGCTTGGAATTTTTTCTTGGTTGTGATCGTTCAGAAATATACTCATGTACGAGTTAGAAAACTATGTAAAACTAGATGCGATTCAGTCACTGCGCGAACAATTTCCATATTTCATAAAAGCAGAACCCGGTACATCAAAGCACGCAAAATGAATAGTGCTGAGTGCGGCTAGCCTCTAATTCTGTTAATTATCAGCATTGAAGATATGATGCCAATCAGAAAAGCTATTCACAAGGTACTGCATGACCTACTGGCCCATACAAGGTATGCAGGCCTACTGGCCCATACTAGGCAGGTCCTTCTCAAACCCAAACCCACTAACCCTATTAACTCATATGCAACTCCAACCCCTCTCACTCATGTATTTATTTAACCTATATTTGAAGCTACCCAATGTTTTAGCTTCAATACCCTGCTAGGCACACTGTTTCACCCATCGAATACGCTATTTCCAAACCAGTACAATCTTATTTCCTTTCTAAATCTAAACTTATCCAGTTTGAATCCATTTTTTCGATTTCTTTCTTGAAGGAATATCCTCAGAACCTTATTTATATCTCCTTTAATTATGCCACTTAAACACTTCAGTCATGTCTCCCATCTCATTCTACGTCTTACAAGAGAATGTAGGTTAAGGGATTTCAGTCTTTCTTCGTATGGAACATTTCTTAATCAACAACAACACTCCCTTTATTGTAACTCCACTTTCCCCTATCCTGCTTCACCTGTTACATTATTTACACACACCCACATAAACACATGGGGCCAGGAGCTGTGACTCGACCCCTGCAATACAAATAGATGAGTAGGTGAGTACACACACACACACAAATTCTTTATTCAACCCTTCACAATGATCCAGCTATAACCTGCAATTATCAACCTAACAGTCACAGAATCAACATACCCTGAGTCTCGAGTCACCAACAACACACTTGACATTTTTACAACCATCATCACTAGCTCTTACACAGAGCCACACATTGTACGTACTTGATTTATTGTTTAAGAATTTTTATAGTTATTGAATCATTCTCTCTTTTTATTAAAATTGTTTTGTTCTATTGTATGTTATAATGGTAAGTAGTTTTTAAAATCTTTGTAAGTTATAAAGTCTTTCCAAGAAAAGTGTATAGTGTCAAAAGCTGCAACAATACTAAGTAATAGCATTGTTAAGCCTCATGACGCAGTTTAAGAATATTTATTATTATTATGATTATTATTATTATTATTATTATTATTATTATTATTATTATTATTAAATTTGCGTGAAGCGCTAAACTCATGTGCGCTTACTAATTTACTTATATTAAGTAGGATTTAACAAAATTATATAGTGACTGCAGGTGTTCGTATTATTACAATCAAGTGTTAAACCCGAAAGGGCCATACAGCGCTGCAGGGAGGGAAGTGCGAAAGTAGAAGTGAGTGAAGGGTAGGGGGTGAAGGGTAGGGGTGAAGGGTAGGGGGTTAAGGCAGGAGAGACTGGAGGTAGGGTGGAGTGAAGGGAAGGGGGTGAAGGTAGGAGTGAGTGGAGGTAGGGTGGAGTGAAGGGTAGGGGGTGAAGGTAGGAGTGGAGGTAGGGTGGAGTGAAGGGTAGGGGGTGAAGGTAGGTGTGAGTGGAGGTAGGGTGGAGTGAAGAGAAGGGGTGGGTGAAGGTAGGAGTGAGTGGAGGTAGGGTGGAGTGAAGGGTAGGGGGTGAAGGTTTGAGTGGAGGTAGGGTGGAGTGAAGGGTAGGGGGTGAAGGTAGGTTGAGTGGAGGTAGGGTGGAGTGAAGGGTAGGGGGTGAAGGTTTGAGTGGAGGTACGGTGGAGTGAAGGGTAGGGGGTGAAGGTAGGAATGAGTGGAGGTAGGGTGGAGTGAAGGGTAGGGTGGTGAAGGTAGGAGTGAGTGGAGGTAGGGTGGAGTGAAGGATAGGGGGGTGAAGGTAGGAGTGAGTGGAGGTAGGGTGGAGTGAAGGGTAGGGGGGTGAAGGTAGGAGTGAGTGGAGGTAGGGTGGAGTGAAGGGTAGGGGGTGAAGGTTTGAGTGGAGGTACGGTGGAGTGAAGGGTAGGGTGGTGAAGGTAGGAGTGAGTGGAGGTAGGGTGGAGTGAAGGGTAGGGTGGTGAAGGTAGGAATGAGTGGAGGTAGGGTGGAGTGAAGGATAGGGGGGTGAAGGTAGGAGTGAGTGGAGGTAGGGTGGAGTGAAGGATAGGGGGGTGAAGGTAGGAGTGAGTGGAGGTAGGGTGGAGTGAAGGATAGGGGGGTGAAGGTAGGAGTGAGTGGAGGTAGGGTGGAGTGAAGGGTAGGGGGGTGAAGGTAGGAATAAGTGGAGGTAGGGTGGAGTGAAGGAGTAAAATTTGTATCAAAGTTGATGCAATAGGTTAGTTTCTGCTACAAAATCAAAGAGAGTCTGCGTCAGAGTCTGCGTCAAAGGCGAGACTTTCAGCGAGGTGGGTTAGAGTGTGTGGAGGCAATGTAGACGTTGGAAATTGAATCCTGCGTGTTCGCTGATAGACAGGACAATCTATTAAGATATTGTGGCATGATAGTGGGACCTGCTATGGAAAAAAGACAAATATGTATGTACAGTTCAGAGCATTTATTAGAGGAAACGTTTCGTCACTAGTGGCTTATTCAGTCCTGAATACTGGGACCTGACATTGATTCGAACCCATTAATTCCAACCTTGGGTTCGAACCCTCGTTCCAGTAAGTAACACGCTTGTTAAATATACTCGCCGTTATCAAGCATGTGGGCATCCTGCATCGGCATCTCTGGACTTGATTCATACCAAAATCCTGCATTATTAGAGCAACAAAATGACTTGAGCAAGAATCCCAGAGGACTCAAGGCAAAAGGTAGTCCTCGCAGCCTACTGATTTAGAGATCAATAACCCAGTAACAACATTAACATCCCAGACATGTACCAAGATATACAGCACAGACATCATAGCTGTCACAGAAACTAAACTAAATGAGACAGTAACAGATGCAATCTTCCCACAGGGATATCAGATCCTGAGGAAAGATAGAAGGAGAAGAGGGGGAGGATTTGTTGCACTGCTTGTAAGGAACCGTTGGAGATTCGAGGAAATGGAAGGAATGGAGGTGTGTAGAGAAAGGGACTTCATAGTAGGTACCATCCAGTCTGGGGAGCACAAGATAATCATTGCAGTGATGTATAACCCACCACAGAACTGCAGGAGGCCAGGTGAGGAATATGATGAGAACAACAGAGCGATGGTGGACACCCTGGCGGAGATGGCAAGAAAAGCGCACATGAGCAGAGCGAAGCTACTGGTCATGGGCGATTTCAACCACAGGGAGATCGACTGGGAGAACCAAGAACCACGTGGGGGTCCAGAAACTTGGAGAGCCAAGATGATGGACGTGGTACTGGAAAACCTGATGCACCAACATGTCAGGGACACGACCAGAATGAGAGGAGAAGATGAACCAGCAAGACTGGACCTTGTATTCACCCTTGAACAGCTCAGATATTGAAGACATAACACACAAGAGCCCCCTGGGAGCCAGTGACCATATGGTGCTGAGCTTTGAGTACATTGTAGAGCTACAGGTGGAGAGGGAAAACAGTACCGAAAGAGACAAACCAGACTTTAAAAGAGGAAACTACACAGGCATGAGGAATTTCCTGCAGGAGGTTCAGTGGGAAAGGGAAATGGACGGACAGACAATAAATGAAATGATGGAATACGTAGGGGCAAAGTGCAAGGAGGCAGAGGAACGGTTTATACCCAGAGGAAAAAGATTAAACGGGAAGGCCAAAAAGAGCCCCTGGTTTACCCAAAGGTGCAGGGAGGCAAAGACTCAGAGTGTCAGAGAATGGAAAAGGTACAGAAGGCAAAGAACCCAAGTAAACAAAGAGATTAGTAGAAGAGCTAGAAACGAGTATGCACAGGTACGGAGGGAGGCCCAGAAACAGTACGAAAACGACATAGCATCGATGTATCAAATGCTAGAGGGCATACACACAACTGAGGAGGAGGTGAAGCAGTTACTCAGTGACCTTGATACCTCAAAGGCGATGGGTCCGGACAATATCTCCCGTGGGTTCTTCGGGAAGGAGCTGAGGTACTGAGTGTGCCACTTACCATAATATTCAACACATCCCTTGAAACTGGGCAGCTACCTGAGGTATGGAAGAAGGCCAATGTAGTCCCCATCTTTAAAAAAGGAGACAGAAAAGAGGCACTAAACTATAGACCAGTGTCACTTACATGTATAGTGTGCAAAGTCCTGGAGAAAATCATCAGGAAAAGAATAGTGGAGCACCTCGAGCTGAACAGGATAATAAACACCAGACAGCACGGATTCCGGGAAGGCAAATCCTGTGTAACAAACCTCCTAGAGTTCTATGATAAAGTAACAGAGGTAAGGCAAGAGAGAGAAGGGTGGGTTGATTGCATTTTCCTGGACTGCAGGAAGGCCTTCGACACAGTTCCTCACATGAGATTAGTAAAGAAGTTGGAAGAACAAGCATGTATAACAGGAAGGGCACTGGAATGGATCAGGGAATACCTCACAGGGAGGCAACAACGGGTCATGGTGCGTGATGAGGTATCACAGTGGGCGCCTGTGACGAGCGGCGAACCGCAGGGGTCAGTCCTAGGACCAGTGTTATTCTTGGTATATGTAAATGACATGACGGATGGGATAGACTCAGAAGTGTCTCTGTTCGCAGATGATGTGAAATTAATGAGGAGAATCACATCGGAAGAGGACCAAGCAGGACTTCAAACAGACCTTTGATACCTTTGATATACCTTTGAAGAGTTTGAGATATCTGACCGCCAGGGCCAGGCTTTGGTGCTCCTGGTCACAGGCTGTTGCTGCTAGGCGCTGCCCATATCCATCACAGCCTGGTTGATCTGCACGTGAAGTTGTCAGTTTCTCTGAAGGCTTCACACTGGTTCAGCCGTGTTTCGATATCTTCTGTAATATGACCCGACAAGCTGACATCTGGTAGCAACAGCCGAATTCAATCCACCAAATGCAAAGTCATGAAGATCGGAGAAGGGCAAAGACCGCTGACAGAGTACAGGCTAGGCGGACAAAGGCTACAAACCTCGGCAAAGGAGAAAGACCTTGGGGTGAGTATAACGCCAAGCACGTCTCCGGAGGCACACATCAACCAGATAACTGCGGCAGCATATGGGCGACTGGCAAACCTAAGATTAGCGTTCCGTTACCTTAACAAGGAATCGTTCAAGACACTGTACACCGTGTACGTCAGGCCCATACTAGAATATGCAGCACCAGTCTGGAACCCACACCTGGTCAAGCACGTAAAGAAACTAGAGAAAGTGCAAAGGTTTGCGACAAGGTTAGTTCCACAACTCAGGGGTCTGTCCTATGAAGAAAGGTTGAGGGAAATAGGACTAACAACACTGGAGGAAAGAAGGGTCAGAGGAGACATGATAACGACATACAAAATACTGCGGGGAATCGACAAGGTAGACAGTGACAGGATGTACCAGAGAGGGAACACAGAAACAAGGGGACACAACTGGAAGCTGAAGACTCAGATGAGTCAAAGGGATGTTAGGAAGCATTTCTTCAGCCACAGAGTAGTCAGGAAGTGGAATAGTCTAGAGAAAGATATAGTGGAGACAGGAACCATACATAGTTTTAAGACGAGGTATGATAAAGCTCATGGAGCAGGGAGAGCAGAGACCCAGTGGCAGACAGCGAAGAGACGGGGCCAGGAGCTGAGTATCGACCCCTGCAACCACAATTAGGTGAGTACAGTAATGTTGGTAGAATTACCAACAAAATGTTAGGTAAAAGGACACATGTGCAACTAATGTGATATTTTATTGTGGCAACGTTTCGCTCTCCTGGAGCTTTATCAAGCTTGAGAAAGCTCCTGGAGAGAGAAACGTTGCCACAATAAAATGTGGCATTAGATGCATGTGTCCTTGTATCTAACAGGATACACAGTGTTGGAAGTGTTTGGTGGGGTGAGAGGCGCCGGTGTCTTCCATCATGTCCATAACAGAGACAGTCAACATTTGGGAATCTTCATCCTGGAAACGTTTCATCACCAAATTATAAACTTGTCAGCTGTCTAAGCCCTTTATACATACTCCCCTTATGTTGTTTGGGCTTTACCTCTTCAAGGGGAATGCGTGAGGGCTCTTGATCCAAGAGAATTGATCTACCCTTCCCCTTTCTAGGATCAAGCCTGATTGTCTACCATTTCCTAGGTGCTCTAGGATCCTTATGGTTTTAGCGCATTGTCATAACTATAATAATAATATTGGGTTGCCCCTCACAGCTTGCTATTCTCTCACTATATATAGTCTCCCTTATTAATTTATTCATGGGACGAGGTGAATAAGAAGCAATCAAGTTTTGTCCGAGGAAGGGGATGATATTATTATTATTATAATCAAATAGAAGCGCTAAACCACAGGGGTTATACAGCAAGGGGATGATAATTTTTTGGATCAATAGCCCTTCATAGATAACAGGGCACCCTTCCTACCCCTTCCCTTGAAGGATTATATTTCCGTTAATACTTCCCTCTTGACACATGAATTTCAGTAGCCAGAAAAATGTCATGTACCTATTGTAACCTCAAATAGAAACGGAAACTCATCTAATGCGTTCTATTTTGTAGGTAAGTACGACATGATTTATCCCAGTAATATCCTTACCACTCTTGCAAAACTAAATATCATACCCTATATTAAAAATAATGTAAATTATGATAAACTGATCATAAGCAACTGTAACAAATATTTCGCACTCCCTCGCTAACCGAAGGACCGCAGCAATTATCGATAATCACCTCATCAACGTTATCCGATATGCAGTCTCACGGTTCACGTAAACTATCAGTTTCACACAGTCTCTCTGAATGAATACAACAAAATCGAGAAGACTGTTTTAAAGTATACTTTTATATCGCAAATCAACACTTTCAAAAATGTGTGCTTAAACACTACTGTGTGGCGTCCCTTTGTTTTTTGTATGAGATAGAAATCCTACCATCACGTTTTAAGATTATATATATATATATATATATATATATATTAGATCTTGCCGCATAAACGGCTAGTTTATAGTGTACCTCATATCCATCGTACCTTATATCCATCCTGTGGATGGTAGCGCAAGAGCATATGGATGCGCAAAAGCTAGGCCCCACAAGGGTTAACAAGAATACATCTGGATTTCTATCTACATTTGTCTTATTTATTGGAAGCAAATTTAGGATATTAGCTCAAGTTTCGGGGGTTAACGCCCCCGCGGCCCGGTCTGAGACCAGGCCTCGTGGTGGATCAGGGTCTGATCAACCAGGCTCTTACTGCTGGCCGCACGCAAACTGACGTACGAACCACAGCCCGGCTGGTTCGTACGGGCGATTACCAACAGACCCCTGGCTGTCTTCAAGAAGGCACTGGACAGGCACCTAAAGTCAGTACCTGACCAGCCGGGCTGTGGTTCGTACGTCGGATTGCGTGCGGCTAGCAGTAACAGCCTGGATGATCAGACCCTGATCCACCATGAGGCCTGGTCACAGACCGGGCCGCGGGGGCGTTGACCCCCGACACCCTCTCCAGATATACTCCAGGTATCTCTCTCACTTGCGTTCCAGGGAATACAAATCAAGAGACTTCAACCGTTTCCAGTAATTTAGAGGCGTTATCGTACTTATGTGTGCCGTGAAAGTTCTTTGTACACTCTCCAGGTCAGCAATTTCGCCTGCATTGAAGGGGGCAGTTAGTGTACAGCAATATTCCAGCCTAGAGAGAACAAGCGATTTAAAGAGAATCATCATGGGCTTGGCGTCCCTAGTTTTGAAGGTTCTCATTGTCCATTCTAGCAGATGCGGTAGATACATTGTTGTGGTCTTTGAAGGTGAGATCCTCTGACATGATCACTCCCAGGTCCTTCACAATACTTTTTCGCTCAATTGTATGGTTAGAATTTGTTGTATACCCTGATAGTTTTAATTTCCTCAAGTTTTCCATATCTACTAGTTGAAATTTCTCTTCATTGAACTTCATATTGTTTTGAGTGGCCCATTTGAAGATTTTGTTGATGTTGGCTTGGAGTCTTGCGGTGTCTTCGATGGAGGACACTGTCATTGCAATTCGGGTGTCATCCGCAAAAGAAGACACGGAGCTTAGGCTTACATCTCTATGTCAGATATGAGGATGAGGAATAGGATGGGAGCGAGTACTGTGCCTTATGGAACAGAGCTTTTCACCGTAGCTGCCTCAGACTTTACTCTGTTTACTATTACTCTTTGTGTTCTATTTGTTAGGAAGTTAAAGATCCATCTACCAACTTTTCCTGTTATTCCTTTATCACGTATTTTGTGGCTATTACACCATGGTCACACTTGTCGAAGGCTTTTGCAAAGTCTGTGTATACTACATCTGCATTTTGTTTATCCTCTATAGCATCCAGGACCTTGTCATAGTAGTCCAGTAGCTGCGACAGGCAGGAGCGACCTGCTCTAAACCCGTGTTGCCCTGGGTTGTGTAACTGATGGGTATCTAGGTGGTTGGATATCTTGCTTCTTAGAACCCTTTCAAAGATTTTTATGATATGGGATGTTAGTGCTATCGGTCTGTAGTTCTTTGCAATTGCTTAACTGGCACCTTTGTAGAGTGGGGCTATGTCTGATGTTTTTAGTGAGTGTGGGATGACCCATGTCCATGCTCCCTCTCCATAGAATGCTGAAGGCACGTGACAGGGGCTCCTTGCAGTTTTTAATGAACATAGAGTTCCATGAGTCTGGTCCTGGGGCAGAGTGCATTTGGCATGTCATTTATTGCCTTTTGAAAGTCTTGTGGTGTTAGGATAATATCAGAGATTTTTGAGACAACCAAATTTTGAGTCTCGTTCATAACGAATTCATTTAGATTGTCGACCCTTAGTCTGGGGAACGGCTCGCTGAACACTGAGTCGTATTGGGACTTCAGTATCTCACTCATTTCTTTGCTGTCATCTGTGTATGTCCCATCTCGCCTAAGCAGGGGCCCAATACAGGATGTTGTTTTACTCTTAGATTTGGCATAAGAGAAGAAGTGTTTTTTTTTTTCAGTTTCCTTTATGGCTTTTAGTTCTTCCTGAGATTCTTGTCTCCTGTTAGATTCTTTAAGCTTAAGTTCGATATTTGCTATTTCTCTGACCAGTGCCTCCCTTCGTATTTCAGATATATTGGCCCCTCTCAGCAGCTCTGTGATTCTTCGCCTTCGTCTGTATAGGGAGTGTCTCTCTCTTTCTAGTTTACATCTTCTCTTTCTTTTTCTTAATGGAATGTGCCTTGAATAGACCTCAAGAACCAGAGTTAAATTTTTTTAGGTAAAGGTTCAGATCCGTGTTGTTTAGGATATCTTCATAGCTTATTTCATTTAGGACATGGTTGACTTGTTCCCATTGTATGTTTTTGTTATTTAAGTTGAATTTTGTGAAGACACACTTATGACTGATCACATTTTGCTGGTCAGGAGCCCTGTGTATATATGTCTATACCTCTATTATGTTGTGATCTGAGTGAATTGTCTTTGATACAGTTATATTACGTATAAAATCGTCGTAGTTAGTGAAGATGAGGTCCAGCATATTTTCTAGTCTTGAAGGCTTTAATATTTGCTGGTTTAAAGTGAATTTGGTGCAGAGATTTAATAGCTCGTGTGTATGTGTGAATTTTCATCTGAGCTGCCTCCTGGAGTGATTTCTCCTAAAATATTATTTGCTACACTCCTCCATTTTAGGTGTCTCAAGTTGAAATCTACCAGTAGCAAGATGCTTGAGGCAGGAGTTGGGAGATTTTCCGGACAGTGGTCAATTTTCAAAAGCTGTTCCTGGAATTGCTGGGAAGTTACATCCGGAGGCTTGTATACAACCACAACAAGGTTTTGGTTTTCAATCTTTACTGCCAAAACTTCAACTTCATTTGAGGTGTTAGTAGTTCTGAGAAAATGAGCGACTCTGTGACGTACAAGCCACCCCCATCCCTTGTTGTTGCCTGTTTAGTCTGTCGCATCTGAATAGGTTATAACCTAGGATCCATATTTCGTTGTAAAATGATCCTTTATGTAGGTCTCTGTGAAAGCTGCAAACATTGCATTTGACTCCGTGAGCAGTCCCTTGATGTAAGGAATTCTGTTATTTGTTATCGGCTTTAGACCCTGTATGTTTGCAAAGATAAATGTCGTTATATTGATGGAATTTAGGGGGGTGGGTTTATTTGCTGGCTTTAATATCTGTTGTTCTGGAGTGGAGGTCAATGACTGTGCCTCAGCTCCAGAAGTGTTTTCAGTTGGTGTAAGATTTCTGATATTTCTTGCCAGTCTTTTTTCCTTCCTGGCACTAAAAAACCTCCTTCTCTGGAGAGGTTATGTCCGGCTGGTCTGTGTCTTCTTGTCCCCTTTTGATGAAGTGCCTGACAGTATACGTTGTAGCATTTTCTTTCATGGAGTGACGAGTGACACATTTTGGGGTGAAATAAGTTACAGGAAGGGAAGTTGCACCCTCCTGTTGTCATATGGGTGGGGCATTTTTGGGATGGTCAAAGGTGCATGTTCCACCTGTTTTACCAGATATACCATGCCTGCAGATACCCAAGGCATAGAATTTGCATAGATTGGAATTTTGTTTGCTAGGATTTTTTGTGGATGTGTTCCCTGCTGGTGCATTTTTTTTTGTTTCCTCACTACCTGCCTATGTGATATGCCAAGATACCTTGGCATATCACATAGGTTATTATATTGCATCTTAATATTCCCCAATCAGTAGACAATTAAACACAGCGTTCAAGAAAGTAACCATAAGACTGACCACATACTTCATACTTTGCATTTAGTTTCATCACCATCTGTGCCAAACTGCCAGAGATACCGTGAAACCTAGCCTAAGCCTGGCTATTACTGCATCAACCAGTCTGTTCGTATTGTAAAGTTGTTTCACAGACATACCACATACTTTTTTTAAGATGTAGCGAATCTTTAATTTATTTTACTGGCTGGACCTTGATTATGGCCATAGATCCTGTGAGTGAGTCTGTGACTAAGACGCATCATGAGAAATTTCCAACTATTTAAATAAAATAGCACCACCATCATCTCATTCAGGGGCGCCGTTATCGCAATCTAACCACCAAGGAACTATACACGTCTAGTGGGCCACCATCAGTTGCAGTGTGTAAACACATTGGAAGCGGGAAGATGAGAAATGTAATGGAATTCGCAAATTGCCTTTGATGTTCGCCAAGAACGAAAACTTAATTATAATGGAAGTAAATTAAGTGTTAAGGTTACATCAGCAACTTTTATTGCCCTGCACAAAGTTTCTTAAATAACCTAATTCCACATAATTAGCTCCGGACTGGAGCTAATGTGGACCGGACCAGACCGGAGCGAGTACACAAAATGATAAGAAAAAAAGACTCTTTTAGCTAACGGTCTAAATCATTATGGCACAACATCTGGTTAATTAAAACACTATACAACGGCACCCCAAACCACAACCAGCATCAAGCAATCTCTTTCGTGACTGAGAAAGGACACGCAGGGTATTAGTAAACACATAAACGTTTCTTCCAGCACGCTCCTTCCTTTACTTCCTCACACGAGCTTCACACTACATCAACATACGAGGCTTCCTGTACTTAGTACCAGCCTTCCCTCCGACTAAAGGAACATCCAAAGAGCGACCCTATTACCACAAATTAAGCAGAACCTCGCCCTTCAACTGGCAGTTCTAAGCCACAGAAAACCTTTGCTAATGCCTTCAGCGGTGGTTTAAATCCGCAGAGGTATATTTACCCACAGGACTATCTTTTCAGTGTGTGTACAAGTTTTACTTAAACTTTTAATTATATTGGCAGTCAATAGGACTAGGCTTTAACAGTGACTCGGTGGTAGTTTGACTTGCAACCGTAAAGTCCTGAATTTGATTTCCGGGCTGGGCGAGACGTATGGGCAAATCTCTGTATATGCTGCTCCTTTTCACCTAACAGTAAATAGGTACCTGGGTGTTGATCAACTGATGTTGGTCTTATCCTGGGCTAGACTTTGAACTTAGCTGGAGCAGGATAGGAGCTCTTAGCCTTCAGATTCAACTGTGTAAAAATATAAACACTTAAAGCTTCCCATTTCCCCCAGTATTTATTTTTCAATTTAGAGCAGTCAGTCCTTACATATCATGATTTTCAAGTTCTTAAATCTAGCCGACGAAAGACATTTATATTTGTATTTTTTACGCTGAACGATGAGAGCTGCCTAGCAAACGAATGCAAATAAAAATTAATATTTTATTGTTTATATGAAGTGCTAAACCCGTGTGGATGTTCAGCTCAAGGAGTGGTGGACCCTTAATCCTCTGTCCACTACGCGTCAGACACTACCGAGACTTACCGAGTAGTTTAAAAAACAAATAAAGGTTTCTTTCTGAAATAAATGAGTAAAGAAATTAATACACAATGACTAATCCTTACTGATCCCAGGATTTAACGTTTCAATCCTAGTATACAGAGTGCGGCCGACCATGTCGCTTAAATGTGTCAGGAGTCTGAACATGGAGGCAATGCTAATATCTGCAACGCTACACTGGCTTAGTATCATACTGTATGCTGCCCTCCACTATTTGGATTACAATTTTTAACACTTAACCGTTAAAGAGACATTATTTTGCCTTTTTTACTACATGTTTGCCCAGGAATGTTGATCTGCAGCGTCTACGATCACCTGGGGATAGTAGTGTCTGGCTGAAGGCTCATAAGCTAGTACTACAAACTGTCATGGTGTATTGTCAACATTCTAATAACAATATAATTTGTAATGTTAGTTTTTAGTAGTTACATGAAATTAAATAATATAATGGTATGGTATAAAATTACACAAATCTCCCAAGAGCAACACATCCATACAACAAAAATATTAAAATCGGAGTAAATCCATCACAAGAGAAATAAATAAACCTACACAGAGAGAATAAAATGAGTATTGTATCTTTAAGCCTCACATTGAGGTTCTGTTCAGATCGCATGCTAAAGATGGTCTGTGTAAGGCCGAAACAGGTGATACTCATTTAAATTGCTGCTTTATTGTCAAATGTGTTTATGTCATCCGAGGACATAAACACTTACCACTCTCATGGACTATAATCTGTCCTTCACTTTGCACACCAACCTCTATATCAACCCCGACTCCTCCCTTCTTCCTCCCCCTCTAATGAAGATGTTTACACAAATATGGAGCCAGAGGCTCTGAAGTATGAATCCTCGGCGTTGTCTCCTTCCTTTCGTACGTTTTACCTGGACGATGGTTCTGGGGATCACCGCCACTGTTGCCCTGTTTCGGACCAGACCTACTTACCAACAATTTTATCAGGAAACCTGTGGCCCCTTTTCTGAAAAGGCCTCCCCGTTGACGGTCTTACCAACCAAGTTAGAACTGTCCGACTTATAAATTAATAACTCCTAAAACATCTGTCAGGGGACCATGCTAAAAATTACATATATTTAAACCTGAGATTGTTGGGCTATATTATAAAACATTGTTTGATATCTAATATCCGACGTCTCATTTTTAATTTTTTACTGAATTCATTTATTTTCAAGTCCCAATTCTAAGGTATGCCACCTCCCATGATGCGACCCACAATAGTCTACTAACACCCAGATACCTATTTACTGTTATCTGAACAATGGCAACAGGCGTACGGAGATTTGTCCATATTTGTTCATGTATATTAATGAGAACAAGGAGGATGATCGTATTCTTTAATCAAGATGAGTATATACCTCTTCCTTCCTCCACCCAAGACGGGTACATATACTTCTTCCTTCCTCCACCCAAGACGGGTACATATACTTCTTCCTTTCTCCACTCAATGAACACTTCCTCATTCTCTCACTCTCCCATTTCCTCTCATGGTTGGTAAATTGCCTCTACCTTTTCCGTCCCTCCTAAACCCGAACTACCATTTCCTCTTGTATTTTATCTCACATTTCCTTGTCCTTCTTCTTTAGTACTTCCTTGTCTCTCTCTCCTGCACCCCTGGCTTCCTCGGTTCCCTCTACCTCCCACGGCCGTCCTTTATATCCACAGGTGCTGGCGAAGTGCCCAACACTCTTCACTAAACACTACCACTGTTATGACACCTCAACCCAGTACAACCACATTAACTCACAGTCACACACCACTATAACCCTCCGCATTACATCACGACAACCCTCCACTACACTGCACCACCACAACTCTCCACCAAACCACATCCCTCCACCACACTGCAGCATTACTATCCTGCGCCTCATCCCTAGCCACACTAAGAACAGACGTGGCCATGTCAGCACATTATTATACTACATAAAGCTGTGGTTCATTCGGCAGCAGGAGTGACTAACGCTCGATCCTCGGTCCGCTAAGAGACAGACACCATACCGAATTATATTCACTCGTGTGAGGAGAGCCAGCCAGAATAAATGTCCAGCCAGACAAACTTGTTAGTGGATGCACACATTTTATACTAATCCCTAAGGCCAATTTTTTTTACCGTATTCTATAATTCACAGGCAATTTTTTTTTTTTTCAAAATTCCACATTTGCCTTGAGAATAAATTCGTAAATATAATATTAAATAAAATGACATTTTAAATAATAAAAGAACAAATTTCATGAGAAATTTGATTAAATCACTTTCACAACTTTTCACTGAACATTTGAACTTAAGTTTTATATATAATTACAAAATAAAGATCAAATTAATTTAGAAATTGTAATCCTGAGCTAAAAACTTCCAAATATCAAAGGAAACATTTATAACCAGGAAAATGTTTACATTGGCCTCAGAAAAATAATCACGCCTATCACTTCTTCCTTTAATTCTAGAACAGAAAAGTATTAACATCAGTGGGCCTACACACACACGTTAAATTAAAAAGCCAGATAGAATGTACAATACAGGAAGGGAGAACACACTGTAGGCAGAGAGAACGTACAGGGCAGGGAGGGAGGGAGAACGTACAGGGCAGGGAGGTAGGGAGAACATGCAGGGTTAGCAAGGAGAGGGAAGCACACAAGGTAAGCAGGGAGGATTGGAGAGGGTCCGGTTAGGCCTGACAGGGACACGCGGCAGGGGACACCCGTTTAAAATGGTACGCAACACACCAGAGGTGAGGCAGCTGGAAATAGTAGTAGTAGTAGTAGTAGTAGTAGTAGTAGTAGTAGTAGTAGTAGTAGTAGTATAGTAGAGAGAGAGAGAGCAGCAGAGCAGAGAGAGTAGAGAGAGAGAGAGTAGCAGAGCTAGCAGAGAGAGTAGCAGCAGTAGCAGCAGAGCAGAGCAGCAGAGAGAGCAGATCAGAGCAGCAGCAGCAGCAGAGGCAGCAGCAGCAGCAGCAGAGCAGCAGCAGTAGCAGTAGCAGAGGAAGCAGCAAAGCAGAAAGCAGCAGCAGCTATCAGCAGCAGCAGAGTCAGCAGCTAGCAGCAGCAGCACGTTAGCAGCAGAGTCAGCAGAGAGCAGCACTGTCAGCAGCAGAGAACGTCAGGCAGAGCAGCAGAGTCAGCAGAGTAGAGAGCAGCAGAGTAGAGCAGCAGTAGCAGAGAGAGCAGCAGTAGCAGAGAGAGAGCAGAGCAGCAGCGAGCAGTAGAGTACAGCACAGCAGCAGTAGTCAGCTAAGAAGTAGAGTAGAGAGAGTAGAGTAGAGAAAGTAAAATAATAATAGAGAAGAAACCCGACAAGAGCTGGAAAGTCTAAAAATGGTACAGAACCTACACAGAGGAGGATACAGCGGTACAGAAAAACAAAGAAGCAGTAGGAAAAAACAAGATTTCGGAAAAACTACAGCGAGGAGAGTGAAAAACAAATGGACTCCAAGAATATTGAAGTTGCAAGGAACTTGCAAATTGTAAAATAAGCGAAGATTCAACAAAAAAATACGTACTTAAGACAGGACCTTATGGCGACGTTTCGGTCCACCCTGAATCATTGTCCGAAACGTCGTCATATGGTTCCTCTCCTAAGTGCAGGAGGCGAAGAAGGTATGAATAGCCAATAATCGGAAAGACTAGACTGGCGAAATACTTTTTTTTGGGGGGAGGGGGAAAGGAGGATTTAATTAATTAAGGAATTTTCACTGAAAAGTGAAAGTGAAAAAAAACGAACAGTGGAGTAGGTGAGTGAGGCAGCTGTACCCTGGAGGGTGGAGCAGCTGTACCCTGGAGGGTGGAGCAGCTGTACCCTGGATGGTGGAGCAGCTGTACCCTGGAGGGTGGAGCAGCTGTACCCTGGAGGGTGGAGCAGCTGTACCCTGGAGGGTGGAGCATCTGTACCCTGGAGGGTGGAGCAGCTATACCCTGGAGGGTGGAGCAGCTGTACCCTGGAGGGTGGAGCAGCTGTACCCTGGAGGGTGGAGCAGCTGTACCCTGGAGGGTGGAGCAGCTGTACCCTGGAGGGTGGAGCAGCTGTACCCTGGAGGGTGGAGCAGCTGTACCTGGAGGGTGGAGCAGCTGTACCCTGGAGGGTGGAGCAGCTGTACCCTGGAGGGTGGAGCAGCTGTACCCTGGAGGGTGGAGCAGCTGTACCCTGGAGGGTGGAGCAGCTGTACCCTGGAGGGTGGAGCAGCTGTACCCTGGAGGGTGGAGCAGCTGTACCCTGGAGGGTGGAGCAGCTGTACCCTGGAGGGTGGAGCAGCTGTACCCTGGAGGGTGGAGCAGCTGTACCCTGGAGGTGGAGCAGCTGTACCCTGGAGGGTGGAGCAGCTGTACCCTGGAGGGTGGAGCAGCTGACCCTGGAGGTGAGGAGCATCTGTACCCTGGAGGGTGGAGCAGCTGTACCCTGGAGGGTGGAGCAGCTGTACCCTGGAGGGTGGAGCAGCTGTACCCTGGAGGGTGGAGCAGCTGTACCCTGGAGGGTGGAGCATCTGTACCCTGGAGGGTGGAGCAGCTATACCCTGGAGGGTGGAGCAGCTGTACCCTGGAGGGTGGAGCAGCTGTACCCTGGAGGGTGGAGCAGCTGTACCCTGGAGGGTGGAGCAGCTGTACCCTGGAGGGTGGAGCAGCTGTACCCTGGAGGGTGGAGCAGCTGTACCCTGGATGGTGGAGCAGCTGTACCCTGGAGGGTGGAGCATCTGTACCCTGGAGGGTGGAGCAGCTGTACCCTGGAGGGTGGAGCAGCTGTACCCTGGAGGGTGGAGCATCTGTACCCTGGAGGGTGGAGCAGCTGTACCCTGGAGGGTGGAGCACTGTACCCTGGAGGGTGGAGCAGCTGTACCCTGGAGGGTGGAGCAGCTGTACCCTGGAGGGTGGAGCAGCTGTACCCTGGAGGGTGGAGCAGCTGTACCCTGGAGGGTGGAGCAGCTGTACCCTGGAGGGTGGAGCAGCTGTACCCTGGAGGGTGGAGCAGCTGTACCCTGGAGGGTGGAGCAGCTGTACCCTGGAGGGTGGAGCAGCTGTACCCTGGAGGGTGGAGCAGCTGTACCCTGGATGGTGGAGCAGCTGTACCCTGGAGGGTGGAGCATCTGTACCCTGGAGGGTGGAGCAGCTGTACCCTGGAGGGTGGAGCAGCTGTACCCTGGAGGGTGGAGCATCTGTACCCTGGAGGGTGGAGCAGCTGTACCCTGGAGGGTGGAGCATCTGTACCCTGGAGGGTGGAGCAGCTGTACCCTGGAGGGTGGAGCAGCTGTACCCTGGAGGGTGGAGCATCTGTACCCTGGAGGGTGGAGCAGCTATACCCTGGAGTTGTGGAGCAGCTGTACCCTGGAGGGTGGAGCAGCTGTACCCTGGAGGGTGGAGCAGCTGTACCCTGGAGGGTGGAGCAGCTGTACCCTGGAGGGTGGAGCAGCTGTACCCTGGAGGGTGGAGCAGCTGTACCCTGGATGGTGGAGCAGCTGTACCCTGGAGGGTGGAGCATCTGTACCCTGGAGGGTGGAGCAGCTGTACCCTGGAGGGTGGAGCAGCTGACCTGAGGTGGACAGCTGTACCCTGGAGGGTGGAGCATCTGTACCCTGTAGGGTGGAGCAGCTGTACCCTGGAGGGTGGAGCATCTGTACCCTGGAGGGTGGAGCAGCTGTACCCTGGAGGGTGGAGCAGCTGTACCCTGGAGGGTGGAGCTGCCTGGCTGAACTAACCAAACAAAACAAGAAACAGGAAAAGGAGCAAAAAAAAATTGTGTAGGATTATGTGATGGGTGAGAGGGGAGCAGAGAGAGAGAGAGAGAGAGAGAGAGAGAGAGAGAGAGAGAGAGAGAGGATAAAAAGAAAATAGGATGAAAGAAAGGAAAGAGGGAAATTAGAAAAAAAAAGAGGGCGAGAGGAGAAAGGTGAGAAGAAACACAACAGGAGTACAGTGGCGACATTTTGGCACCATGGCAAAAATGTATTGTTTGTACGGTGGCGGCGACTTTGATAAGACTAACACGGCGACAGAGGAGCCAGGGTGGCTGCTATGACCTCTTGGGATGAAGAACCGTTAGATACAGGGCTTGAGATGATATAATAATAACAATAATAATAACAACAACAATAATAATAACAATAATAATAACAATAATAATAATAACAATAATAATAATAATAATAATAACAATTTCTAAAAAGTATATTATACATTTGATATTAGATGACATCACTGGCCTACCTTATAGAAAGACATTTGTTATGCAGAGCATTTCGGGCAGCTCTAAAATTAACTTATAACTACTGAATGATTATTTATTGAAGCTGGTGTACAAGAATGCTAAACTTCGCAATTTTTCACATTAACTCCAATAATTTTGTTTATGATTATGACATTTTTCCGATTTTTTGGGGGTAAAACAATTTGTTAGAGCGTTTGAAGTGGTTATTACATGTTATTGAAATGCAAATGCTAATGCATATTTCATAATTACTGCACACGAAGGTGAACAGGGGTTAAGGTAGGTGAACAGGGGTTGAGATAGGTGAACAGGGGTTAAGGTAGGTGAACAGGGGTTGAGATAGGTGAACAGGGGTTAAGGTAGGTGAACAGGGGTTGAGATAGGTGAACATGGGTTGAGGTAGGTAAACAGGGGTTAAGGTAGGTGAACAGGGGTTGAGATAGGTGAACAGTTGTTGAGGTAGGTGAGCAGGGGTTGAGGTAGGTAAACAGGGGTTAAGGTAGGTGAACAGGGTTGAGTAGGTGAAGGGGAAGGTCAGTGGAATGTGCACAAGTGCTGAGGTGTGGAGGTGGACAGAGTGAAGGTGGCGTCAGGGATGGGCTCAGGGTGTGAAGTGGGTCAGGATGGGCCAGGTGTAGTGAAGGTGGCGTCGGGGATGGGGCTCAGGTGTAGTGAAGGTGGCGTCAGGGATGGGGCTCAGGTGTAGTGAAGGTGGCGTCAGGGGATGGGGCTCAGGTGTAGTGAAGGTGGCGTCAGGGGATGGGGCTCAGGTGTAGTGAAGGTGGTGTCAGGGGATGGGGCTCAGGTGTAGTGAAGGTGGTGTCAGGGGATGGGGCTCAGGTGTAGTGAAGGTGGTGTCAGGGGATGGGGCTCAGGTGTAGTGAAGGTGGTGTCAGGGGATGGGGCTCAGGTGTAGTGAAGGTGGTGTCAGGGGATGGGGCTCAGGTGTAGTGAAGGTGGTGTCAGGGGATGGGGCTCAGGTGTGAACCAGACAGAAGATGAAGCATGAAAAAATAAAAAAAAATGAGTGAGTGAATAATTATTTCATTCATGAGGAAACGTTAAACTTGTGAACGTTGTATAACACTTGAGGAATAGAAGGTAAAAGGGAAAAGTAGCTCCAATTCTTTGGATCAAGAGCTCTTCAACGACCTCAATGCATTCTGCCCCACCCATATAAGGTATGAGATAAAAAAAGTGGTCTAGAAATACTGGTGAGCAACTACAGGTGTTGGTGTGGGAGTAACAGGTTTGGACACACTTGTGGGGTACAAATGAAAGCACCAAGTTCGAGCAGTAAATATGCAAGCGCCTGTGAGGAAGGTGTGGAGAGCAGCGCTGAACCAAGCGAGTCTTGAAGGTCGTACTGCAAGCATTGGTGTGGGAGTGGTGGGTCGAGGAGGAAAGAGAAGGGAAGACAACTGTGGAGGTCGTATTACCGGTACTGGAGTAGTAGTGGATTTGGAAGAAAGAAGACAGTCATGGAGAATGTAATATGGGTTTTGGAGTGGTAGTGGGTATGGAAGGCGCGGGTGGGGAAGGAAGGCGTGGGTGGGGGAAGGGAAGAGTTGTGGAGGATCACAGGGCATGTGCGGTGCATGTTGGGGTTATAGTGGGTGGGGAGAGAGGGAAGACAATCGTGGAGGTGGGAGTAAGTGTTGGGGTGGCACTAGGTGGAGTAGGAATGGTGGTTTATTCATCAGTTAACAGGACAAGTGTTTCCTGACACGGGTCTATGACAAATGATGACTCGCAACTGATTAGTGTTTGCTGACTTACAGGATCTAGGTTTCACACTCCATTTAAATAAAAAAAATATGTCCTGAGATGAAACAAAGGCGTCAGTGTTGTTCTACAGTTTTTTTCTTAGCAAAATTTGATATATTAGCAATAAGCTGATACCCTTTTCCATATAATAAGATAAATAGTGGAAACAAAGCTAGCTGTGTTTCTTTCTCGTGTTTTTATGTGGTAGTGAAGGAGGAAGAGAACAGTGGCAAAAAGTTTTGGTAAATGTTAGAGTAGCTTTTTTTTTATATTTAGAAAAGTTGGATACATCTGCAGTGTGGTGCAGTGAGTGTGGAAGAACGGGAAGGGAGAGAAACAGTCGTGGAAGTCGAGAAGGTAGGTGAGACAACACAGACCACTACAATGCTTACACTTCCCTAATTGGATGGTGGAGGTCACTGTAAGCTTACCTCATCCTTATTTCTACATCCTGCCTCCCACACCACCACACCCAGAATGAATCCTCAACGAATTACAACAGAGCAGCTGAAAGAGAGTTCCAGGAAATAGATACCTGGGGAATCTTGAAATAATTAAATATTTCAGTTCTCAAGAAATATTCACTAATTCTAAAGGACTTTGTGTATTTCGTTAGTATTAAAAAAATCTGTTGCACGTGACATCATATATAATACAGTAAAGGTGGAGTGCATGGTCATTCCTCACAAGAACTCTAATTATAATTATATAAAAACTGCCATGCTTAATGAGTGTTCTTTCAGCTTTGCCACACACTTCGTATACCCGAGTCAAATCAACAATGACGGATAATAATTATACAAGAAAACACAAGAAAGGTTAATGTCGTATGTGACTTCTTGATTAGAAAATTTACCTTTTACAATAAAACTATCAAAAAGGAGTTTTTCTGCGGGTACTGCTAGTCACTAATGCATCTACTGTATCCCCGATGAATAAACTAAGTTTCTCTCAAACTAGCAACCTGAATTAGGCAGTTGCACAAGACACTCAGGCTGACTAGTTTCTCGGTGATTTTCACTATAAATAACATTTCTTACTCCTGTAAAGATTAGTATTTTATTTATGTAAGTCAAACGTATCTGTTCAACCTACTGATGCGAGGCCGAAATATGGTGTATTGATATTTCTTATGACTAAAAATGGGGTTACTCAGTTCGTTGTAACTGAGCGAGTGCAAGAACAAATAATCTCGGTACTGAAATACAACGCAAAGAAAATAAACTGAGATTATGGTACATAGTATTTATAGCAGAGAGCGAGACCGAGATGGCAGTAGTGCAGTTTTATGTGGCAAGATGTATTAGCAAACTATTGGTGCTTCAAAACTCTAGTCAAGAAAAAACCGCAGTAACGAGAAACTGGAACATTTGAAACATCTATAACAAAAAAAGTGACGTCATTATTTATTAAAAAAAAAAGTTTTAAAATATCTACACATTTCGCATAAATGTAGCAGGAAGATGTACAAGAACCCCCAATATGATTGGTGAGGCGGCCGAGGACACACTTCCTCTCAGTTATGTACAGGCAAGGGTAATTTTAAACGTATTTCATTTCGACGGGGTAATATTATAAGTGTTTTACATTACATATAACAGTAGAGTTGAAGTACAAAATTACAAGCAGCTGGGTTAGATCAGAGCGCAAAATAATGGAGAGAATAAAACGTACGTGAAAAATGGTAAAAAAAGAACTGCTAAGAAAGTTAATATGAAGCCTGGAAATGGTGTAGACTTGTGGATGGATGAATAAAACGGGGAACAAGTGACGTGATTCATCAGTAAAGCCTATGGCTCAAAACTGAGGAACCCGGGTTTGATCCTGGGGTGAGTGGAGAAATGGGACATTTTTCCTGTTCAACCAACAGTCAGTAGGTACCTGGGTGGTGTTCGCATCCTGGGGAAAAGGAACAAAAGGCTTCAGTGGAAATAAGTCATAGTCTTTCTTGGGTTATCCTGGGTTACTAAGCCTCAGAGTTAATAAATCAAACAAAGCTTATTCTTCTTCATTTTTTTCTAAGCCAGTAAGTGAGGAAGAAGGCAGAGTGGGAAGATAAAGATTGAGAACAAGAGAAAGTGTGAGCGAACACGTGAACGAATAGGCTGATCCCAAGGGACGACCACAATGGGATTTTCAAGCAGTGATAAACGGAGTAATTTTGCACCAAGACTTCCTTGTAGACAGTGACAATATTCGCACTGGATACATATCTAAACCTCATCACTCAGCAAGTCAGGTTACACACACACACCGTGTACGTCAGGACGTATACCGTATACGTCAGGACGTATACCGTATACGTCAGGCCCATAGTGGAGTATGCAGCACCAGTATGGAACCCACACCTGGTGAAACACGTCAAGAAATTAGAGAAAGTGCAAAGGTTCGCAACAAGACTTGTCTCGGAGCTAAGGGGTTTGTCCTAGGAGGAAAGGTTAAGGGAGCTCAGTCTGACAACACTGAAGGGCAGGAGGGACAGGGGAGGACATGATAAGAACATATAAAATACTGAGAGTAATTGACAAGATAGATAGGGACAGAATGTTTCAGAGATGTGACACAGCAACAAAGGGTCACAACTGGAAGTTGAAAGCTCAGATGAGTCACAGGGATGTTAGGAAATACTTCTTCAGTCACAGAGTTATTAGGAAGTGAAACAATCTGGAGAGTGATGAAGTGGAGGCAGGATCCATACATACCTGGAGTTTACCTGGAGAGAATTCCAGGGGTCAACGCCCCTGCGGCCCGGTCTGTGACCAGGCCTCATGTTGGACCAGAGCCTGATCAACCAGGCTGTTACTGCTGGCCGCACGCAGTCCAACGTACGAACCACAGCCTGGCTGGTCAGGTACCGACTTTAGGTGCCTGTCCAGTGCCTGCTTGAAGACAGCCAGGGGTTTGTTAGTAATCCCCCTTATGTATGCTGGGAGGCAGTTGAACAATCTTGGGCCCCTGACACTTATTGTGTTGTGCTTTAAGAAGGGGTATGATAAAGCTCATGGAGTAGCAATCAGTGAAGTGGCGGGGCCAGGAGCTATGAAACGACCCCTGCAACCACAAATAGGTGAGTACACACACACACACACACACACACACACACACACACACACGCACACACACACACACACCGCACACACACACACACACACACGCCAAGTGTCTATCGCTAAGTGCCTTTGACAACTAGTAACTAACTCTGTAGGTTTATCTATGGCCCAGTGGGAACAAGTACAACCTGGCACTTTAGGTAGCGAGGAGTGCCAGCTGGCTCTTTGGAGACTGAGAAGGGTGTGTATTTGCATGCCTAACCAATCCCTGACGTCGGTGCAGTTGGCTCACTGGTTCCACACCAGCTGTTAGCTCTCCCTTGATGAGGATTCGAAAACATGTTTATGGAAGTGGGTCAGGACGGTTCATGGTGACTGGTGCTAGGTTTCAGGACTGGCGCTAGGTTTCAGGACTCTCCTTGCTCCCCCACACGGCCAACCCTTCTCCAAAGGAAGAAGTAATTTATATACGAATTGTAGACAGTTGAAAAATCCACATAGCTACTTTGACACTGCGTTCATTTTTTGATCAAACGTTTCTTCACTTTTACATAATCACTTACGTCGAGATTATTATTATTATTATTATTATTATTATTATTATTATCATTATTATTATCATCATCTTCATATATAAAACTTTATTCCAATCCGACCAGGTATTTTTGTAAAATTTCACTTTATTATTGCGCGCTCGAAATATTAAAAAAAAAATAATATTTGTTATTTTCGGTTAATTTATGTGTTTATATTAACGTATATTATTCTATATTTTCATATAACTGCCCAACAATAACGCAATAACAAACAGAACACGCGAGGCGTTCTGTAATATATTAATTAGAGGGTTTGCTTTCTGCCGAAATATGAAAAAGTTTGATGGATTGTATACACCAGTGAAAGCACTAAACCCGTAAGGGCCATACTGTTGCATCGAGAGAACATATTCCAAGATTGTATTTTTACATTTTTTCTTATGCTAAAATTGGCTAATTATACTTAATGTACATGAATCAAATCTGTACCACAAATCTAATAAAAAATAAACATCCATCGAAAGTCGGTTAATTTCCAAACCACAAAAAAAACCCATTGTTGTATCAAATGGCAGCCATTACTTTTTATAAGATATTTAATTCGTTTATAAAGACGTATGTGTGAGGAGAGTGTATCTGTAAACAGCCTAATGATTTCGTAATTAAATTATATTCTACAGAGTAAATTTCTCAAGAGAGACAATTTTAACTGTCATAAATATTGATAATACGCTTTAAGAGTGGAGTTGTCAGGTTCTGATAATATATTTTTTCATTCAGCATTACAATAACAAATTATTTACTTATTTATGCCACTGTACATACATATGAACGCAACGCAGAACACCGACTTTCGCTGGAAAGGAGAAAATACTGACATGAAGGAAAGAGGAAACATGATAAGCACTTATAAGGTCATAGAAGGATATGTTAGAAGAGAACCTTCAACAGGAAGACCATGAGGCAAAAAAACCGTTATCTATTTTCTCATACCTATTTATGACCCTGAGAAAATAGTGGGCCCGTCAGGATAGTGAAAAGTTTCTCAAATATGACGGTGAAAAAATTAAACGGGTTAAGACAAAGTAGTAAGAACTGCACTCATTAGAAAATGAGAAAAATAGTATGCTGAATGCACTAATTACACATCTATTTCTATATTACTGATGGTAGGTTATTCTTACACATGTATAAATATCAGATTAGGTATGTAGATACTATTATGTTTCAGCTCATACACCAAGTAGTTCGAATTAATGGTATGTGTCATCCTTCAAGCAGCCAGTGACGTTCAAGACACGTCACTGGAAGACTGTGGCATTACATTAGTCGACAATGAAATACATTTGCAGCCATAGTAAGTGTCCAATTAGTTTATATACCAGGCTCTGTGTGCTATGTACCAGGCTCTGTGTGCTATGTACCAGGCTCTGTGTGCTATAGCTTATCTACGAATACAACACTTTAACCTTTTATCTACATTAACTTAAGCATGGTAGCATGAGGATAACTAATTTATACTCTTACAATGACAATATGATGATCTACCTAAGACGATACCTACGCTATTCTTCTATAACTAATTCAGTGTCATAAAACAAATTTGTAAATATTATTTTCGAGTATTCAGTCAGTTGAAAGGTTATGCATAGTCCTTTTCTCTGGATCAAACCTAATTATTTCCTATTAAACAGACACTGTATGAATCCTACGGGTTTAGCACTTACCCAGGTAAATAATAATAATAATATAACTTCATGCCTCAATTAAGTACGATGGCAACAGCTTCATCTTGACGGCTACCTTGGGCACAGAAGGTCGAGGAGGAGGTGTGGTAACTCACCCTTCTAGAGAGAATATGTTATCGTATTGAAAACATTTTGACGTGAATAATCGTCTGATCGGTTATGAGAGGATTTTGACCAGTCATGTTAACATTTTGACCAATTCTGATAGCATGCCGACCAGTCATATTAATATTCTGACCAGTTATGATAGCATTTTTGAACAATTATGGAAGTATCTTAGATTTATTATTGGCATTACTTCGAATATTAGGAAACTCTGGAACCCTCTTGAGAACATTTTAGCCAGTCATTGCAATACTCTGACTAATTCTAGTAATATCTTCACCCGTCACAAAGGTATTCTAACCATATATGGCAGTACTTTAACAATCATCATGTTATTTGGACCAATTATAACAGGTTTTCCATTAAGTTTTTGCACTGGAGATACTCAGAGTCGCCTGATACGGAATGAGATTACTTTTAAAATTACTAATCATATTTATCTGTCACATATAGTTACTTAACCCAATTTAACTACATTTATGGGTCTAATTACCGTTCAATATGAGCTTATGTCAGGCAGCACCATAATTTCCTGGCTATGGTGGTAATCTAGCTTCCCTCTCGCTGCTTACGCGTTTACAATGAGTTTTCCTTTTTTTTTTTTTTCAACATGTCGGCCGTCTCCCACCGAGGCAGGGTGACCCAAAAAGAAAGAAAATCCCCAAAAACAAAATACTTTCATCATCATTCAACACTTTCACCTCACTCATACATAATCAGTCTTTGCAGAGGCGCTCAGATACTACAGTTTAGAATAGTCTCTTCAAACTGTCACTATCCCAGACCCCTCCTTTAAAGTGCAGGCATTGTACTTCCCATTTCCAGGACTCAAGTCCGGCTAAATCAATAACTGGTTTCCCTGAATCCCTTCACTAAATATTACCCTGCTCACACTCCAACAACTCGTCAGGTCCCAAAAACCATTCGTCTCCATTCACTCCTAATACGCTCACACACGCTTGCTGGAAGTCCAAGCCCCTTGCCCACAAAACCTCCTTTACCCCCTCCCTCCAACCTTTTCGAGGACGAACTTTACCCCTCCTTCCTTCCCCTACAGATTTATACGCTCTCCAAGTCATTCTACTTTGATCCATTCTCTAAATGACCAAACCACCTCAACAACCCCTCTTCAGCACTCTGACAAATACTTTTAGTAACTCCACACCTCCTCCTAATTTCCACACTCCGAATTCTCTGCATAATATTTACACCACACATTCCCCTTAGACAGGATATCTCCACTGCCTCCAGCCACCTCCTCGCTGCAGCATTTACAACCCAAGTTTCACACCCATATAAGAGTGTTGGTACCACTATACTTTGTAAATCGTCCAAATCGGGCCGAAACGTCGTCGTAAGCTCCTCTCTTTTTATATGTGCGGGTTGTGTGTGTAATGTGACTTTCATACATTCCCTTCTTTGCCTCCACAGATAACGTTTTTTGTCTCCACAGATACCTCAACGCACCACTCACCTTTTTCCCTTCATCAATTCTATGGTTAACCTCATCCTTCATAAACCCATCTGTTGACAAGTCAACTCCCAAATATCTGAAAACATTCACTTCTTCCATACTCCCTCTATCCAATGTGATATCCAATTTTTCTTGATCTAAATCGATTGATACCCTCATCACCCTTACTCTTATCTTTGTTCACTTTCAACTTTCTACCTTTACACACCCTCCCAAACTCGTCCACTAACCTCTGCAACTTTTCTTTAGAATCTCCTATAAGCACAGTATCATCAGCAAAAAGTAACTGTGTCAACTCCCATTTTGTACTTGATTCCCCATAATTTAATCCCACTCCTCTCCCCAACACCCTAGCATTTACTTCTTTTACAACCCCATCTATAAATATATTAAACAACCATGGTGACATTACACATCCCTGTCTAAGACCTACTTTTACTGGGAAGTAATCTCCCTCTCTCCTACACACTCTAACCTGAGCCTCACTATCCTCATAAAAACTCTTTACAGCCTTCAGTAACTTACTACCTATTCCATACACTTGCAACATTTGCCACATTGCTCCCCTATCCACTCTATCATATGCTTTTTCTAAATCCATAAATGCAATGAAAACTTCCCTACCTTTATCTAAATACTGTTCACATATATGCTTCACTGTAAACACTTGATCTACACATCCCCTACCCACTCTAAAGCCTCCTTGCTCATCTGCAATCCTACTCTCTGTCTTACCTCTAATTCTTTCAATAATAACCCTACCATACACTTTACCTGGTATACTCAGTAAACTTATTCCCCTATAATTTTTACAATTTCTTTTGTCACCCTTCCCTTTATATAAAGGAACTATACACGCTCTCTGCCAATCCTTAGGTACCTTCCCCTCTTTCATTTATTAAACAAAAATACCAACCACTCCAAAACAATATCTCCCCCCGCTTTTAACATTTCTGTCATGATCTCGTCAGTTCCAACTGCTTTATTCCCTTTCATTCTACGTAATGCCTCACGCACCTCCCCCACACTCACATCCTGCTCTTCCTCACTCCTAAAAGATGTTATACCTCCCTGACCAGTGCATGAAATTACCGCCTCCCTTTCTTCTTCAACATTTTAAAGTTCCTCAAAATATTCCCGTCATCTACCCAATACCTCCAGCTCCCCATCTACTAACTCCCCTACTCTGTTTTTAACCGACAAATCCATTCGTTCCCTAGGCTTTCTTACCTTGTATATCTCACTCCAAATCTTTTTGTTATTTTCCGCAAAATTTCTTGACAGTGCCTCTCCCACTCTTTCATCTGCTCTTCTTTTGCACTCAATGCCATACGTTTCCAATCCACCAATCCTTAACAGTTAGGGATTAAAATAATTTAAATTGGTTGGTTGGTTTGGCTTAAATCCTATCGACTGCCCAAGAGTAAATAGGCGGCTGCATTTCACTCATAAAGGAACAATAAAAAATACTTTAATCCATAAAATTGGGCTTCAAGTAGACTAGCTGTATATACAAAACACTGCTACACACCTCTCAGTGTATATACAGTACACTGCTACACACCTCTCAGTGTATATACAGTACACTGCTACACACCTCTCAGTGTATATACAGTACACTGCTACACACCTCTCAGTGTATATACAGTACATTGCTACACACCTCTCAGTGTATATACAGTACACTGCTACACACCTCTCAGTGTATATACAGTACACTGCTACACACCTCTCAGTGTATATACAGTACACTGCTACACACCTCTCAGTGTATATATAGTACACTGCTACACACCTTTCAGTGTATATACAGTACACTGCTACACACCTCTCAGTGTATATACAGTACACTGCTACACACCTCTCAGTGTATATACACAGTTGAAACAATTAGCATTTTACAAACTTTAAAATTTAACACCCAACAGAGCTGATCACCTCTTCAACAATCCCTATTTTACTATTTTTTTTTTTTTTGCATCTATCCACTACAGTCTAAAACCTCCCCGCCTTCTGCTATTTTCGCGCATTTTTTCCTCTCATTCTATTTTTATCTTTGTTTTTCTCTTTCTCCATATTGATTCCAGCTACTTATTCGCCTACAACGCCTCTGGAGTAAGTTGCTTACCGCACACCATTACTTCTTATTGATTCTTCATCTTAATCAACTCTAGGGAGGCAAGTGCACCTCAGACCCACGAAACCGGTTGGTGGATAAGATAAAACCGGTTGGTGGATACGCGAGAAAACCGGTTAGTGGATGGGATAAATCTGGCTTGTAGATAAGTGGTAAAACCGGTTTGTGGATAAGATATAAAATCGCCTCCTGGATAAGTGATGAAATCGGCTTGTAAAACCGGCTCGAGGCGATAAAACCGCCTCGTGGAAGTGATAACCGGGTCACAGCATGCAAAAAATCGGGTCACAGTATGTGAAAAAATCCGATCATGGTATGTGGAAAAACAGGTCACAGTAAATAAAAAAAATCAGGTCACGGAATGTGAAAAACCTAATCACGTTATGTACTCAAAATGAAGTCTTATGACTGACGTCACGATACACATTCTAGAAATACTAGAAGTAAAGTTAAGTGTAATACATTAAAGCACATTTGTTATAGGTCAATATTTTTTGTACCACTCATTAATCCATTCAGGGAAACAAGTAGTTTTAAAACTTCCTCTTTATAACATTTATGGGAGAGTAGTTTATGATGTATATGAAATAACAAATCATTAATTTTTAATAATAAAGAACTTATAGATTTTAATGAACTCATATTTAATTACAACAATCACACGTGAAACTCCTCTTACCCTATTGAATACTATTAAATATTAAGATTAAATTAAGCAAGAAATTCCCGGTGTGAGAATTTTGTATTTTTGTCGGGTGGAATTAGATCATTCTCGTGTTATATAGGTATTGATTGTGCAGTTTATTATCCATTTATTTTATATATTTATAAAGGACGTAAATCTTTTCTATTAAAATATTAAGTGAGGAGTGACCAAGCTTACTTCAAGTGCCCCCACATAATAATAATAATAATAATTATATTTAATAACCTCGCCTCTGACAGTCTGTAGTATTTTCTAGACATAATATATGAAGTAATGCCATGGAATCTTAGTTTCTGTATCATTAAGCTGAAAAATAATATCGTGGCTGGACCAGTTCAAAAACCCCAAATTGGAAGACGTTTCGTCTGTCATGTACCGAAATGTCGCGGGTTTCACCTAGACACAAGTGTAACAATAAAAAAAACAGAAATCCTAGATGGTCAATTATAATATTGTAAATGGAACTGAAATAAGATTAGGACAAAACTAACACTGGTCAGCATGATTTTTTGTATTGACTCTATGGTATGAACCATTAGGATCATATTTTTTTAATAAAATATAATTTGATTTGATTCATGTTGATTTGGAATTCACATGTTCTTAAAACTAACAGAATGTGCTTTTCCATGATTACTTGTCTAATTTTAATAAAGTAACAATTTATTAAAAATTCACATTTTTTATTATCATGAATTTGTATTTTATTCAAAATCCTTACGTGATAGAGCAAATGTTTTAGATATTTACAATCAACAGCCCAAGAATATGTAAGATCGCAACCATGAATAAAAATAAAAATTAAAAACATTCCACATGCAGACCAGTATAATCATTGGAGAGATGTGCCCCAAGGCATCAGAACGCTGGCACCCCCAACTCCTCTTTCCGTAAAGTTCCATGTCAATCTGTGCTTTTAGGACATTTTTAAGATAATTATTGTGTGACTGTAAAAGACAGGCAATGGCTTGTTCATATACTTTTATTTGTAATGATCACATTGCCGAATTTACGAAGCCTCATATTTTGTGTGCCTAGTCAGGAACAGAAAATTATCGAGATGGGGTGTGACAGCGCGCGAGAGAGAAAGAAAGAGACCTAATCTAGGTATACCTGGAGAGGGTTTCGGGGGTCAACGCCCCCGCGGATCGGTCTGAGACCAGGCCTCGTGGTGGATCAAGATCTGATCAACCAGGCTGTTACTGCTGGCCGCACGCAAACTGACATACGAACTACAGCCCAGCTGGTCAGGTACTGACTTTAGGTACCTGTCTAGTGCCTTCTTGAAGACAGCCAGGGGTCTATTGGTAGTCCCCTTTATGTATGCTGGGAGGCAGTTGAACAGTCTTGGGCCCCGGATACTTACTGTGTTGTATCTCAGTGTACTCGTGGCGCCCCTGCTTTTCATTGGGGGAATGTTGCATCTCCTGCAAAGTCTTTTGCTTTCATAGGGAGTGATTTTCGTGTGCAAGTTTGGTACTAAACCCTCTAGGATTTTCCATGTGTATATTATCATGTATCTGTCCTGCATTCCAGGAAATACAAATCAAGGCACTTCAACCGTTCCCAGTAATTTAGGTGCTTTATCGTACACACAAAGTGACTTATTTCCATTGGGGGCGTTGTGATGGTTGTGTTGGCACAACATCTCCACAATAAGAAGTCACATGTATCTCAATCACACCAAAATACAACACTGGACTACTGTGCTGCATTAGTTATTTATTCACTTTATAATACACTACTGAATAAGCCAATGAAGTTTGGCCTCAAGACAGTGGTCGAGTTATCCAGAATTCTCGCTACTATATTCATGAGGAAGCACTAACCCTGTAAGAGTTGAACAGTGTCTGGGGAAAGGGAGAATATTAAGTTTAATCCAGGGAACTGGAGACTAGCTACAACTCCTTGGATTAAGAGCCTTTTACTAACAACAAGGTACCTCCTTTTTCCTTCTTCTTCTACCCGACGAATATAAAAGGAAGCATTCCTTTAGGTGTGTTCCTTTCATTAATATGTTATTGATACATAACGAATGCTCTAAATATTTTGGTTTAAGTTTGCAGATGGCAGCACGAGAGAAGCTGTAAACTTTCTTGGTTGAGTTCAGGTTGCGTGAAAACTAAAACAAAATGTATTGTGATATTTGTAAGTAAATTGCAGTAGATGGGTCGATGACAAACCAGGTTAATCACGGAGTAGACGAGGGAAAGTTGCATGTGTATTGAATACTTAAAGAAATTATTAATGAATGAAAAATGTATTAAGAATATAACTGTGTCTGAGTTATTGGATGAATGTGAAGAATTATCTTTGAATGATGCAGAAGTGGGGAGGCTAGAGGCAGTGAAAATGTGCCTGAGATCAATGTGTGCTACGAATATTATACAAAGAATAAGGAATTAGGGGACTGTATGCTGGTATGAAAGCAATATTTCAAAGCGAAGAAGAGGAGTCATTGAGATCGTTTTTCTGTGTAAAGACGATGGTGATATTAAGAGAGTATATAAACCCCTAAGTATAGATAAGGGGAAAGACTGGAGACGTTCGAGGTACTAATGGATGAAGGGTGCGAAGAAGCTTTTAAGAAGTAGTTAATTGTACCCAACAAACATGCGTGAGCGTGTTAAATCGGAGTGGAAGGAAATGGCTCTGGGTCTATGGTGTGTATTCAAGTTGTCTTACCATTAGTGCATGGACATCACGACTCAATCAATGCCTTACCAAAATCCGATATCCCTACCAAACTTTCAAATTGTAGGACACTACATACCACCTTGATAAAATTTCCTTCTGGATTTCTTTTTACTAGAAAGGACATAATTGAAGGCGCTAAATATGAGACACGAATAATGTTAGTGATTATGTAAGGAAGTTTTAAATCATCATGACAGTCGCCTTTACTTTCAGTCACGCCAGCTCGGTACTGGATTCAAATACAGATGTAAGCGAATATCTAACACTTGTTTCAATGAACTGTTCCAGAGTTATTGAAATATTTGTCCAAAAAATGTTAAGACTTTTGTCAAGATGAAATACGGAACGGATTTTTACTTCGGTAATTAATATCAAAAAGCAAAGTAACGTGAAAAAGTACCGAATAAGTAGGCGCTTTAAAATATCTCTGATTCTTCTTCTGGTAGATAATAACTTTCAGTGACGTACACTGTCACAGACAACACAGTAGCCTAGGCATCTGACAAGATATTCAGGAAGTTAAAGCTTACTAGCTGCCGTGGAGGCTAAAATTAGTGTATTACTACAGCAGTCGCACAGCTCGCCAGGGGTAACAACAATAGTCGGGCTTTTCCACTGATCATTGATGGTCTGAAGCCAAGTTCAATCCCAGCGGGTTATTTTCAAACTGTGTCTGTTGAGGTATACATTAGACGAAGTAACGATTACTGTTTTTTTACGACAATTCTAAAGTATTTATCACATAATGCGTACCGCTGCTCAGCAAACTCGCCCCTGGGAACAAAATCTAAATATTATACAATATCTATGTGCATATACTATTTATTTTAGAACCTAGTTACTAATCTAACTTAACCAAGATGAAACTAACGTAATATGAAGATCAGATTTACTTTAGTTTTTACTTAACATAAATGAAATGTATTAATTTTGTTATTTTCTGATTTATTGTGATGTTCAGATTTATAACTAAAAATAATCCTCGTATGAGAATTCGTGTTCAAAATGATATCTTACAGGATCGACTCGTATAGCGAGTGTTTAATGTTATCCTCGAGCAGTTCTAACAAAGCGAATAATGAAGCTTCACTAGTATTCGTTACTGCAGGTGGGGTTGTAAACTTGAGTGGTGCAGAGTTTACAAATATTAAGCAGACGTCTGGCGAGAGTGGAGCTCTGGAGAGTTTAGAGGGAGGCAATGGTAATAACATGACCCGGGTAATCTAGGCCGCCACCTGAGACCTCTTGCCTTCCTATTTTGTTTTACTACTTTTTCTCAAGATGTATATTAAGTGACGTCTTTTAAGCAGCATTTGGGTCCCATCTACTACTGTCAATGCCTCGAAGTATCTTGAGAGTTACATTCTAATCTCTGGATTTTCTCTCCACTAGCATCGTGACATGGAACAAGTTTTGCCTATCACAGTAGCTCATTCTCCTGTTATTATTAATATAATTATGGGGAGCGCTAAACCCGTAGTAAGTCATACAACAACTGGGAAATGGGAGGCAATCAGGTTCAATCTAACGAAGGGAATGATAGTCCCATCCCTAGATCAAGAGCTCCTTGCCGGCATCAGCTTTGCAACCAGTGGAATGGTAAACGCTGAAGTATTCCCAGCTTCCCGCACCTATTTCAGTATGGGTTCCATGCTGGTGCTGCATACTCTAGGACTGGCATTACAAATGTGATGTAAACCATTCTATTTGATTTCTTGTTCACCTCTGAAGGCTATTCTTCAAGTTCTAAACAGGAGTATGTTGCTGACGTTAATTTACCTATGTGTCTCTAGGTATAGGTTCGGGGTGATCTCTACGCTGTCTTCCTTGATAGACAGTTGTTTCCTCTAGAGCTGATGTAGTGTTTCTAGACTCCCAGGTAGGTAGTCCCAGAATACTCACCTTGCATTTGTAGGAAAATGCCAATCTTTTATCGTTTAAATGAAAATTTAGCTATTTTTGTTAACGAATACATTATTTGTCATTAAGCTCTGAATTCTGGCAGATAGTTCATCTACTGTCTACTAAGAACTTAAAATACAAGAATAAAGCAACACTGCAGTAGGCCTACTGGCCTATGCTACGCATATTTAACCCCCACCCCCATTCATGTACCTGTTCAATTTATATTTAAAGCTACCCGAAGTACTCGCCGCAATCACGCTCTCTAGGAGTTTGTTCCACTCTTCTACAACTCTATTGTCAAATAAGTACTTCCATATATCTTTTTTCATCTAAATTTGATCAACTTGAATCTATTGCTGCGAGTCCTGTCTTGGTTAGATACTTTTTAACATATTATTGATATCACCTTTATTATTGCTGTTTTCCATTTACACTCTTCACTCACAACTTAATTGTACGTCCTTTCAAAGTGTACAAATTCAGTGTCTTCAGCCTATTTTTGCAGGAAAGGTCTCTAGTACATCGAATCAACTTCGTCATTCTCTGTAAATTTTCGACAACATCTATGATCATTCTCTACTATGGAGACCAGAACTGAGCAGCATAATCTAAATGAGGTCTAACCAAAGATATGTAAAGCTGAAGTATAACCTTGGGACTTATATTATTAATACTTCTTGATATGAAGCCAAGAATCCTATTAGCTTTAACGCGAACACTTATGCACTCTTGTCTTGGCTTTAAATTTCTGGTAACCAGAACTCCTAAATCTATTTACACATTCAGTTTGACAAAGATCTATATTAAACCATACCACGGGTGGGGTTAGAACCCGGGATCAGTCAAAACTCCAGGCTGATCGCGGGTTCTAACCCACCCTGGTTGTCTTGTTTAATCGGTCATTATTGATTTCTGAGTCAAAGATCTATATTATTTAACTTATAAGAACCATAATTATTTTCTTATCCTAGGATAAACTGTAACGTTATGCCATTGATGCCATTGAAAGAAAAAAATAGTTATAACAAATAGCTGTAATGATACATGACTGGCAATGGTTGGCTGAGAGTACATACAACCTGCCTAGCATTAGCAAGTAGGCCTAAAAAAGTGTTTTTTCTTGTTTGGATTATAAAGAAAAAAAATGCGATACATACGACGTAAATAAGCATAAATCTACTACGCATGATTAAGAAAAAGAACAGACGAAGATATTCGCAAAGTATTAAGTGTTTCGGGAAGACCGAGCGGTGGTTGTGATGGGGAAAGTTTGCGTTTCTTACCACCAGTACTGGACACCAGTACTGGAAATATTAAGCATAAATGATTTCTTCGTCGGAAAGACGCCATATTAAAATGATCATATTCACTAAGTCGAGTTTAAGAGGTTAATTAAACTATTACATTCAGAGGCTATATCAGTTAATGAAGTTATGGAAGGCATGTATCCATATTATGATTTTTCATAACTGCTATAACTGTATTAATATTGGTAGAATTACCGACAATATGTTAAGTAAAAGGACACAAATGCAACTAATGCGACATTTTATTGTGGCAACGTTTCGCTCTCCAGGAGCTTTGTCAGTTGACAAAGCTCCTGGAGAGCGAAACGTTGCCACAATAAAATGTCACATTAGTTGCATTTCATATAACTGATATAGCGTCTTGAATGTAATAGTTTAATTAACCTCTTGAACTTGACTTAAATAATATGTCGTTTTCGTATTGCTATATTGCGTCTCTTCTGATTTTAGGGAATTAATAATCATTCTCATATGTTCCCATTTCCCTTTTGCCCTTCTACATTTTTCTTTGTTGCTGCTTCCATCCAAACGTTGCTTATGGAGCTGTGTTTCTCCATCTCCTTATTGTATTGGTATAATTCTTTGTTTATCTGCATTTCTGAGTAATGAAGTCAAAAAGTTTTGTACTGTTGTTGTTTTCCAATTAGTTCATTGTCCCAGTGAATGTTATGGGAGAGTGTGTGGGAGTGTTATGGGAGAGTGTGTGAGAGTGTCGGGAAAAAGTGTGCGCAAAATACTCATGTAGAAGCGAGTGTGTGGGCTAGTAGACGTGCGTAGGAATGCGAATGTTGGAAAGAGTGTGTGGGGGAAGAATGTGGAGATTGTGTGGGGGGAAGTTATTGTGGGGAGAGCGCTGGGGAGTGTGTGTTGGAGACAGTGTGAGTTTGGGGAGAGCATGAGTGTGTGGGGGAGATTAGTGGAAGTGAGTGCATGAGAGCGAACGCCTTATTAAGAAAGTGAAGTGAGAAAGCTTTCTGGGAGAGCGTGGATAGCAATATTGTGGAGAGCTGGTACATACTAAAAGGCTGCAGAGTGAGAGCGTGTGCATAGAAAGTGCAGAAAAAGAGTCTGTGCAGAATGCAAGAATACAATAGTGAGTGAAGGAAAAAAACTGTGCATAGAGTGCAGGGAAAATAAGACGGTGCATAGTGCAGGGGTAAAAAGTTGTGTGGATAGTGACAACATGAGTGAGTGAATATGGTGACATCAGTGTTGATTGTTACAACATAAGACTGAGTGTATATTAATAGTGATATTGTGATTTTGTGTGAGGATAGCGATGACATGAGTAAGGATAGGAACACCATGAGTGTGAGGATAGTGACAACATGAGAATGAGAGTGAGCTAGGCAGGTGGAGTGGGCAAGAGGTCTGCCGTTCTGCCACCAGATGGTGATGGGACCCGCACTCTGCATTGATTTCTCGGCCCGTCATTCAGCTGGGTAAGTTTGACCCTAAACTGCCTTTAACTAGGGCACCTAGTCCTTTACTGCCATTAACCCCTTAAAAAGAAGGTTAAAAGAAAGTCTCTACTCACACCATCATCATTAATGGGTAATCCAGAGGCCTCCATTTGTAACGGTTGCCTCGTGTATACATCTAAATTTGTTGTTGACGCTCTTATTATTATTATTACCACTTACCAGACAGAGGATTTCAACCCATGGGGAGTCATACAGCGCCCGAATGAGGCAATCAGGTTTGATTCGAGGAAGGGGTGCATATCTCCAATTCCTTGGATCAAGATCCCTTCACCAGCATCAAGGCACTCCCCTAGATGGCCACAACTCCCGAAACAACAGGTATCGTAAGTATATCTGGCACTTTGCAGTATACTTTTATACACTTAGACGAAAGGAATTATTAGTCTTTCAACTCATTATTACATCACATGTTAAAATATTCTTACCACTAGACGTGAGGGAACCTGAATTTTAATATTTATAAACAACGGTGTTATTCAAAATTGCCTTGGCAAGGATTTTGACAATTCATTAATAATTAGTGGGTGGGGGGGACAATATTTTTTTCATTTACTCCAATTACGTAATGGGATTAGTTTGGGGAAATTTCAAAATGGTGCAGAGTCCTCGGAAAGTTCTCTAAAAAGAGTTCGTATTAATGGGACACTCTGTAAATTATAGACGACAGGAAGGAAACTGTAGCTCTAAATTATGATCTATATTCTTATGTTCTTATCAAGGACATTACCAGTAACAGACAGGACAAGCTTCAATCCACTTTAAGATAAACATAAAGATGATACGAGATATCGATTTAACTACCTTGGATTCAGAAATATAATTGTATAGCTGCATGTATACCTCCACACCAGCTTAAAGTGTATTAACATAATGCCTAGCATGTATTCCCCATAATCATTTCAAGTGCATCAACACAGTACAGGTAACTAGCAGTCTTGCAAGGAACTATATTTCAAGAGTTACTTGTGTCGCCGTCGTCCCCTCTACGCATGTCTAAGTGCATTGGGGTGTCAAGTAAATTTACCCGCCCCAACATACTGCTTAATGCACACACTGATACAGTCAGGTACACGGAATAAAGCGCACACAGACACGTACACGCCGCATACACACACCAGGCTTGTATAAACAAGTTAACATAACAATATAGCTTTCACATATACACTGTAAAATAATGTTAGGAAAGGAAAATTTTTCCATTAATATTTAAAATATATTATGGCATCTTCGCATTTTTTAGTTATTCACTTTCATTAACGTAAGACTAACATATATGTAACACGTTTTAGAAAGAAATATGTAACTCCAGTGCAGTTTACGGCAACCTAGTTCCACTTTAAAGGAAACATATAAAATGCAAGCTAGCATACACAATTTAAACTAAATTTCGTCAAAAATTTTGCATATTAAATTACAATGTCCTGTTTCTCTAACAATATGATATCTCATTCTGCTCACGTGTACAGCAAGTTCTAAATCACAAAATAACCAGCCGTTGCATGGAAATGTTCAGGTACTAAAACCCCGCACACTACACTACACTATGGCTGGATGCTTTATCAGGCTTAAATTTAGCCTATCAGCTACATGCATCACGAAATCGTAATAACACGATTGCAAACAAATCAGAGAACGGGTGGGGCTCGAACCCATGGCGAGTGAGTTTTAGGACACTTCCCATGAGTTCAAGCTCCACCTGTTCCCTGATTTGACTATACAGGATTATTAATGTTGCATATCGATATACATGCACAACACCAATCAATAATACTTTAATCCCTAAATAATGATTGCAGTAAACTCTCTGCATAAATACACTAATATACACACATACTGGCATAGATATACTGTATATACACCTCTCGATGTACAGTATATACTCTTGCTCTTATATGGGCACTAGACTGTATACAAAGACAGCAGCAGTAGCACCTTTATTATGCCTAGCCAGTGCCAAATTCCGTGCTAGCATCGCTTAAATTTTCGCGCGTCTTTCAAAGCACATAAATTTTAAATAAAATATACATCATGAAGGCAAATAATCGAAGCGGGATTTATCAATAAGTAAGAGCCTCTGTGCTTCACATTTTATGGAATTTTAAAATAAACTAATCACAAATAACTCCATATAAATAATAAAGTAATCTGGGAACCAAAAATTCCCCTGACCTACAAATAAGACATAAGCAATATCTACTCTGCCTAGTGGATGGAGGACTGAGCCTCTACCCCTCCTTGAATTAAATGATCCACGTGGGTTTAGCACTTCACAGAGTAACTTTCATCTACAATTACTTAACATACTACAAATTACGGCTTGCAAGTAGATCAATAGAAAAAATTCTCCACTAAAATTTATGTTCAACCGATAGACCGATAGACTGCCACTGAACTTGATGACCAGATTAACTTCCGGCGCTAATTTAAGGGTGACTCACCGCCATGTTCTCAGCCTAGTGCATGAACGTTTCCTAGTTCACAGCTACCCTCTAGGACTAGTGAATGAACGGTTAATCATTCAGTATTAGTATAACCACATTCTAGAACTAATGAATGAACGGTTCTACAATCTACATTAGGACAACCACGTTCCTCATGTGCATTAGTAGTCATGTTCTAAGACTAATGAATGAACTGTTCCCTGTTTTAAAGATCAAATCCTCCCTCCATAAACAGAAATGTGGAAAATTTGGTAAATTTGTCATGGAGCAGTTTTGAGGTGACAACGAAGACGAGTGTTGTGCGCCCACTGTGAACAGAAGGTTGGGCTCGCACTTGTGTACCTCCTGATGGACTGTCTTGCCACGACGCAACCGCCTCCTCCCACAACAGACTGTCGGACAGACCCGGGAGGACGGCAACACACCTTGTGTATCTTGCAGTCGGGAACATGAGGACGTTGCTGCCGGTCATGCCTGCCACCCGCCGCTTCCATGAAAACGTGATGACACTCCCCCAATGGAGAGCCACTGCCGGGTCACAGCATGGAGAAGACCCGGGTCAGGCAGGACCCGTCCTGGCGAACCTACCTGTATCTGTTCTGAGGTGACCATATAGCTCATGCTACACTATCCAGGCTCAGGCACTATATGACCCTTACGCGCTTCCCATGATTAATAATAATAATAATAACCACATTCACAGTTATACCATTCACTCGACATAATAAAGGAAAACTCTGGTAACAATACATAACTATTACCTACTGCTAATGTTCATAGAAACAAACTACTAAAACAAAATTGTAAGCTTTTAAAAATAATCACTTACAATTTTATAATTGACCCGTAATGTTTTGTGAATATAATCAGTCCAGGTACTACTTACATTTTTCGTCATCGACAGCAGAGTCTTGGGACGAGATGGCTTGAGCAGGAACAGAAGTGACTGGGCCAGCAGTAACAGGCTGGATATGAGCAGCAGCAGTAAGGGGGGAAGCAGCAGGGTGGGTAGCATCAGCAGTAGAGGCAGGTAAGTCCCTGTGCCCCTGTTTCTTAGTGCCCCCGTCCATGGCGGGTGAGATTGCCTCTACCCGTGCATACCAAGAGTCACTACTTAATTTATTTGTTTTATCTACTCGGTCGATTTCGTTTAGTATGAACTCTGTGCAAAAAAACTATTTTAATTACTTATTTCTAAACAAATATGTATTATTTTCATGGAATATTAAACACAATAGCTTCTTTTGCCCCTATATGACGTTTCACATGGACTGAACCAAGCAGACAAGCCTCGTATATTTTTACAAATAAAAAAGAAAAAACGCTTATTCCTTTTATTACTTTCAACACTATCACTTAATGGATTGCACTCTGAATGTCATTATGATATGCTTTTCTAACAGTAATCAACCATATAAGATTCCTTGTGTTTTTAACAATATTTCCTTATCAGTTAGTCACAGAACTTAATTATTTCAGTTTATAAGAACAACAGAGCATTATTAAAGGATTTTTAAGTCATGTATAATGTATTTAGAAAATATCCCCTTTTCTTTGTTGTACACACACCACACTTCATGTTTATGATGAGGTTTGATTCAGGGCAAGACACTATACAGCCAGCGTGCACATCACAGCGTGAACTATGGTAAACAATAGATGCGACCACCCACCTTCACCACTCTTACCAAAGGTTTTAGTCACGGCAGCGAGACAAATTTCAATATAAAGAGGGCAGTTAATGTGTTAGATTTAAGATCTGTCGACAACACACGAGTTATTAGACGATACTCTAAACTCAAAAATCAGGAATTAAAATAATCTGTGTGTAACGTTTGCTTTTTTCATATGAGTTTCATATATATTTCCTCTCAGACTAGTGCTGCTATCAACCTGTTATACCTACCTACGTATAATAGTAGCCCTTATCTCGCCATCGCATAATAGGCCTAGCTCTGGCAGGATACCCTGATGCACACCTTGCACTGGAATTGCTAACCTTTCTGTTGTATATTGTTCTATAATGCAACTACGGTACTACTACTACTGTGTGTTCTTTAACCTATGTGCTATTGCGGGCTGAACCTAGAAGGGCTGAACCCAGGTGAGACAGCCTGACAAATGATAGCAGAGGTGAAATCATTTAGCCTGTCTATACAGGTATTAGTAGACAGCAACCTCCACGAAGGCACTACCATCCTCTCATTAAACTGTGAAATAAATGTGTGATAAACATTTTGCATTTTTGCATAATCATTGTTTTTTTCTTAGCCTCATGAACATGAAGCTGGCAGATAAGTCTTGCCAATTTCGAATACTAGTTTGTATTCCTGGATAAGATAAGATTTCTTCGGATTTTTAACCCCGGAGGGTTAGCCACCCAGGATAACCCAAGAAAGTCAGTGCGTCATCGAGGACTGTCTGTCTTATTTCCATTGGGGTCCTTAATCTTGTCCCCCAGGATGCGACCCACACCAGTCGACTAAACCCAGGTACCTATTTGCTGCTAGGTGAACATGACAACAAGTGTAAGGAAACACGTCGAAATGTTTCCACCCGCCGGGAATCGAACCCGGGCTCTCCGTGTGTGAAGCGAGAGCTCTAGCCACCAGACCACCAGGCCTAGTCTGAGACTAAACCTCGGGATTAGTAATCCTCAGAACTATTAACAGAAATTAATAAAATTATTTAATAACGTGGTGAATATATCTAAGAATGCAAAACATTGGTTTCAAATTAGGTAAACTTAGATTTAGAAAGGATATAGAGTTGTTGCTAAATGCAACAGTTGTAGATAAACACCACAAACTATCAAATAGCGTCATCAAAATATATGCAGTACATTAGGCACCTTTAAACATGGTTTAAATAGATACATAAGAATAGCCATTAAAAAAAAAAAACATACCACGGGTGGGGTTCGAACCCGCGTTCGCATTCTCTGTCTTTTTTAATTTTAATTCGCAGCCAAAATATATCACCAAGACTGATGTATCTCTAGGATACATTGTCTTTTCGCGTCTCTTGTTTTCTCATTCCCTTCTCAAGTCATTACTGCTGAGTTGGTTTGGGACACTAATGAGACAAACTCAAGAACGAGGCCTCGTTTTGTTATGTCAGTTGCTACACAGTTGACCTTCACTCACCTTGTCTCGCTTGCTTACAATATATTCATAATTTTAACATTTTGTTGTTCTTACTCCTGTTATACTTTTGCGACGTCTACCTTTGTACAATTTTGACCGTTTCCCTTTTATTTATCTTATAATGTCAACTTTAGTCGTCTCCCTAGAGATTAACAACATATTTAATAACAGGATAGGAGGAAAGACGTTGCATCTGTGAGATAATCACTATCTGTTTACAACCATATAGTCATTATACTTTTCATTAGTGCGCGGGTTAACTACCTGCAAAATTATTCGAAGGTTCAATAAAAGTAACCATATCCCTTTTATTTACTGACAGACCAACACACTATTTGGAATGCTATTGCATTGCCATTAACTATATTCTCTGAGGATTATATAAGCTTAGGCAACAAAATTATTAATTATTTCAAAGGTCAAAGGTATTATGTATTTGTTTTCTGAATGCTTTCCGTATACATGTATATATATGTGTGTGTGTGTGTGTCGTGCCAAATAGGTAAAACTGGTCAGTTAGCAAGAATTCCTTTAAAATTAAGTCCTTACTAAAATTTTCTCTTATGTTTAAAGATATATTTTTTTCATTTATGTTAATGTCAAAATTAATAATTTTGTACCAAATGGACCCTAGATAACTTACCTAACCTTATTATAATAAGTGCAATTTAATTTAGCCTAATCCAACTATTTTACATAAATTTACAAATGAATATATTTACAATGAATATATTTTTTTCGCTAGGTTCAGAATGATTTTTGGGAAATTACTGCATACACAAATTTTTGCTTGCCTTATTCGGCAAGAAGAGCGTTGCTATTTAAGCCAAAATCGCAATTTTTTCCTATTCGGAACGACACACACACACACACACATAACAATGAAATCCTTCGTACAGGTTAGCCGAGACAACGTTATAGCCAGAGCAGATCCTAGTGGTCCACACAAGCGGCTACTGCAAAGAACTTTACACATACACGCGTGTAAGTGATTATAAGCAGTTCCGGTTTTTGTTACGTCTACCACATGTGATTTTGTGTTTGCAACTTGTCCCTCGCTAAGTTCTACTGAGAGATCCAAGCTGCTTAAGTCACAAAGTTGGCCAGCAGTTCCTCCTTGCTAACCAGAGACCTCGTCTTCACATGCATCTATAATGGAATTTAAAGGACGTGTAAAATTTAATTTTATATTTTGCTACTCGGTAATAACGGAAGTGCAGATAGAAGGGAAGCAATATGATAAAACAGGGAGGTAAAGCAGTAAGGTGGAAGATAAAGAAGGGAAGCAGTATGGTAAAACAGGGAGTTAGAGTAGTAAGGTAATATTAAACAGGTAGAGAAGAGAGCTGAGAGACAGTAGAACAATAAGTTAAAGCGAAAGGATGGGGGGGGGGACAACATGGAAGTCAGGGGAAGAGGTAGGTGAAACAGAGAAGGTAGAGAGAAGGGAAGTAATGTGATGGATGCGGTGGTTGTAAGACTCACTGTTGAAGGACTGGTTTAGGTTATCCACGAAGCAGAACGTTAGTATGTCTAGGTAGTGTTAGTTACCAGTTGTCAAAGTCACTTTTCGATAGACACTTGCCTGTTTTGTGTGTGTGAGAGAGAAGAGAGAGAGAGAGAGAGAGAGAGAGAGAGAGAGAGAGAGAGAGAGAGAGAGAGAGAGAGAGTGTGTGTGTGTGTGTGTGTTTACATTTAATTATAACATTTCTCAAGAGTAAAGTTTGCATTAACGTCATAACTTACTCTAAAGTCTAAAGCGCCAAACACCAGTTTCTAACACAAATAATCACCAGCCTTCACTGAGACGTAAGTCTGGAGGCTCTATGGCGCTTCCATAATAATTGTAAGAGGAAGTGTGTTGTACCATGACACTACTACATTGTATATAATACTTTCATGGTAATGTGGGTGGTGGGGAGGATGGTGGTAGTGGAGGTGGTCCTGGTAGTGGTGGTGATGGCAATGGTGGAGGTGGTGGTACTGGTGGTGGTAGTAGTAATAGTGGTGGTGGTTGTAGTTGTGGTAGTGGGAGTGGAGGTGGTTGTGGGGGTGGAGGTGGTGGTAGAGGTGGTGGTAGTGGAGGTGGAGGTGGTAGTGGGAGTAGAGGTGGTGGTAGAGGTGGTGTTGTTGGTGGTGGTGGGAGTGATGGTGGGGATGGTGGTGGGGGTGTGGATGGTGGTGGTGGTGGGGTTGGTGGTATTAGTGGTGGTGGTGGTAGTAGTGTGGGTGGTGATTGTGGAGGTGGTTGTAGTGTGGGTGGCGATTGTGGAGGTGGTAGTAGTGTGGGTGGCGATTGTGGAGGTGGTGGTAGTGTGGGTGGTGATTGTGGAGGTGGTGGTAGTGTGGGTGGTGGTGGTGGTAGTAGTAGTGTGGGTGGCGATTGTGGAGGTGGTAGTAGTGTGAGTGGTGATTGTGGTGGTGGTAGTAGTGTGGGTGGCGATTGTGGAGGTGGTGGTAGTGTGGGTGGTGATTGTGGAGGTGGTGGTAGTGTGGGTGGTGATTGTGGAGGTGGTGGTAGTGTGGGTGGTGGTGGTAGTAGTGTGGGTGGCGATTGTGGAGGTGGTGGTAGTGTGGGTGGCGATTGTGGAGGTGGTGGTAGTGTGGGTGGCGATTGTGGAGGTGGTGGTAGTGTGGGTGGTGGTGGTAGTAGTAGTGTAGGTGGTGATTGTGGTAGTGTGGGTGGTGGTGGTGGGGGGTGGTGGTGTTGTCGTCCTCCTGGTGATGCAACACAGTGGTGGTGGTGGAGCCAGTGTTGTGGCGCTCAGATCAGGTTCACCAGCGTGATGTGTAAGGTTGCAAGGCTCAGGCGAGGCAGCAGTCACCTCTACGACAGCGACAATGAGGTCACCGCAACTTGTATATAAACGAATAAGTGTTCAGGTATTCTCCACTAAGACTAAACTTTGCAATTAATTCATGTAACACTGTGTTACACATCAAGGAGTCAGCCAGGCAACACTGTACTGGTTTGTTTAAAAGAAAACTATGCAGTCAGTCCAGTGTTACATAAGCTTAATCGAGTTTAGGGTACAAATAAATTCAATTTCAGACGCACTACACTATCGTCAAACTACTACTTGCCACGAGAAACTCAGTTTCTGACATTAATAAAACTATTACAATACATATTAAAGATAAAGTGCACTAAATAGAGGCTCCAGGAGGAGATGAACTCACGTTAAAAAAAGGAAGTGTTTCGATCGCTGTGCGATCCAAGAAGGTACTTGTATTCCCTGGAACGCAGGCGGGAGATACATGATTATATACACTTGGAAATCTTAGAGGAATTAGTACCAAATTTGCACACGAAAATTCCTCCCTACGAAAGCAAAAGACTCGGCAGGCGATGCAGCATCCCCCCAATGAAAAGCAGGGGCGCCACTAGCAAGACAACGAACAACACAATAAGTGGCAGGGCCGAAAAGACTGTTCAACTGCCTCTCAGCATACATAAGGGAAGATTACTAATAGACCCTGGCTGTCTTCAAGAAGGCTCTGGACAGGCACCTAAAGTCAGTACCTTCTCAAGAGGTCAAGGCGCTGGGGATCAATATCTTTAAGGCCCCTCAAAGGAGGCGCCTTAATGCCAGTGAGGGGCTCATGATCCAAGAAACGGAATCTGTCACCCCTTTCCTTGGATCGAAATTGATTCCTTCAGGAGCTGTTTGACCCCTACGGCTTTAACAAAATAATAATAATAATAATAATAATAATAATAATAATAATAATAATAATAATAAAATCTTGAAGAGGAACAGGAGTTTTAGCCACCACATCCAAGAAGTCTAGCACCTGTGGCTTAACCTCAAACAGCTATGGAACTGAAGATCAACACCGAGCCTTCCTCTAATTAATATACATCAGTGTTGAAGGCTTCAAGCCGACCAGAAGAGGCATTCTCCAGTTATTGCACAAACCATTAACCTAATTTGTTTGATAAAGCAGCAAATTGCGACTTACACTGCAAACTAAAACTGAATCTTCCCTGAATGAAAATATACCAGCGATGAAACTTTGAAATCCACCAGACGAGACATTCTCAATTTATCGTACAGAAAAAGACATGTTACAATATTTATGGTACAAGTGGCCTCCACCCACTCCAGTAACAAACACAACTTTTTTCTAAATGAGATACATTTAGGTTGAAAGTTGAAAGCCAATCGGAAGAGACGTTCTCACGTAAATGCATTAAACCCCTGCCTTACTTTAATGTATAAAATTGGAAGTTTGCCATTTACACCTGCTCAATAACAATGTGACCCCTCCTCAGGTCCTATATTAAATTACAGGCTTGTGAAACTTGACAGACATTGCCCTCCATAAAGACTCGTTTTGCATGGGAAATAGTAGCCTCCCTTTTATATCAAGGAAACCCATCGACTGATTTTAAGGACACTTACACAAGTTATTCTCTTATGCATGGTACCGCTAAAGAGATTTGTGTAATGAATTATATAGTATATTAAGTTTACACCAATATAAAGATCTGTTTAACTCTCCAACTTGATAGGGAAATTTCGTTCTTAGTGCTCCAGAGAAGTATAACTATATTTCTGTGGAATATCTCTTGGTAACAACTGATTTGTGCCACAGTGTTAAGCATCTGTGACGTGGTTAGACGCATTTTCGCGATTACCAGTTTATAAACAGATTTATGCGGATTTCTTGTACCCAATTCCTGAATGCATATAGCGGGACTAGAATTTCTTACAAGGAATATGAATCCCATCAGGACTGGTGTTTCATACATAGCATATGTGATATGTTACAAGCAGTGCAGTGGGATGGAAGGGGACATTGATTTGCTGAAATTTAATCATAACTGGTCTGTGTGATCAAATCTACTATATCTCAGAGGTATACGACTTTCCACTTACCCTTACTTCCTCGCCCAGTATATACATATAAAACACTTATGTAATTTAAAATAAATTGATGACACACAAACACCATGCCAAGATTTCTTCATAGTTGGCACATCACATTTAATCTATTTGTACTTGTGACTGATGTATGTCAGTTGTCAAGTGATCATAAGTGATTCTTTAACCCCAATTGAGTGCTGCAAAATAATCTTGCTTACTCATCTGCTCAATCAAAACTGTTATAATTTTCTTTATTTAAAACAAATTTGCACATAAATATAAATTTAATGTGCCAGTCATAGTTCAAGTTACGATGAACATGACCTGTTTAGTAAGTACACGACGACCCAGCTGCGTAATTTCCATTAGCATCCAATATATATATCCCAAATTCCGGTAAACATTTGCATTAGATTAAACGCACACAAACATGAATATTGTATGTAATAAAAATGTGGAATACTGATTTAATATTTCTTTACACGCGTGAGTTAGTGCTGCATATGTATATGTTGACACCACTGGAAAAGATTTAAATGTCTCTGTTCAGAGTTAAGCATTTATCCAATATGCATACTAATTATAATTCAGGAACTGGCATTATCACTTGACTGCAAGTCAATGGAACACTAAGATATGTATAGTGCCTTTCTGTGCTTAATAACACCAGAATGCTAAGACGAGGCAACACTAAGAGATGCAGAGGCTTCCTCTCTATGACATTTGGCACATCATCTGGCCTAAATAAAGGCTGTGAGGTGTGGACGTACGTGGTGTTACTGCCAGGCCAACACCACCACCAGCGTCGTTACGGGCACACACGACCACCAGGTAGGAACTGACTCGCTCATGGAGGACAAGGCCGACATATCAACGCTACACACAAACACCCCCATCCCCCCACACCACACAAACACACAGACACCCACGCACGCACACACACACACACACACACGGAACAGAGAGGGTGGAGGAGTGGCACTGCTCATCAAAAACCGATGGGATTTTCATGAGCTGGAGAGAGGAGACAGAGGAGAAGCAAGAGATTACATAATATGAACATTTCAGTCTGGAGGTCCCAAGGCGGTAATTGCAGTGATGTATAACCCACCACAGAACAGCAGGTGGACACACTGGCGGAAGTGGTCAGAAAGGCTCATGTGAGCAGGGCAAAGCTGCTGATTATGGGTGACTTCAACCACAAGGAAATTGACTGGGAGAACCTGGAGCCACATGGGGGCCCAGAAACGTGGAGGACTAAGATGATGGAGGTGGTACTGTAAAACCTCATGTACCAACACGTAAGGGACAATACTAGAAAGAGAGGAGACGATGAACCAGTGAGACTGGACCTAGTATTCATCTTGAGTAGCGCAGATATTGAGGACATCACATATGAAAAACCCCTGGGGGCCAGTGATCACGTGGTTCTGAGCATCGAATACATAGTAGAGTTACAAGTGGAGAGGGAAACAGGAAGGGCCGGACGAATGAAACCAAACTACAAGAAAGGGGACTACGCAGGCATGAAGAATTTCCTTCATGGAGTTCAGTGGGACAGAGAACTGGCAGGAGAGTCAGTAAACGAGATGATGGAATATGTGACAACAATATGCAAGGAAGCTGAGAAGTTTGTACCCAAGGGTAACAGAAATAACGAGAAAGCCAGGATAAGCCCGTGGTTCACCCAAAGGTGTAGGGAAGCCAAAACCAAGTGGGCTGGAGAATGGAAGAAGTATAGAAGGCAAAGGACCCAGGACAATAAGGAGAGCATTCGTAGAGGCAGAAATAAATATGCACAGGTAAGAAGGGAGGCCCAACGGCAATACGAAAATGGCATAGCGAAAGCCAAATCTGACCCGAAGCTGTGTCCACAAATGCAAGTTTTTACAGACGAATCTCCCGCTAGCATGGCCGTGACGAACTCTAGCTCAAGTTCCCCTCAAAGCCGTCAACATGACTCACGAAATCGTAATGACACGATTGACGGCTTTGAGGGGGACTTGAGCTAGAGTTCGTCACGCCATGCTAGCGAATTCGTCTGAAAACTTGCATTTGTGGACACAGTGGTGCCTATGCTATCCTTCCTATGATGTAGAAATATACCTAGTTGGATGAATCTTATTGAAGCTAGCTGGCCCAGTGGCTTACGCGACGTTCTGGAGTTTTGAGACTCTCTGACCGCGGGTTCGAACCCCACCCGTGGTATGGTTTGTTTGCAATCGTGTCATTACGATTTCGTGAGTCTTGAAGTTGTTTCTCTGGAATTACTCTCCTTGGGAGGCTATACTCTGATCCCAGCGTTTCTGCCACTTCTCGAAACATTTCTGAAACTCCTCTTTCCTAACAGCGTTCAGTGTGGCCTGTGATTGTACTTGAATCTCCTCCACTTCGTTAAAACACCGCCCCTTGAGTGACATTTTTATTTTTGGGGAAGAGAAAGAAGCCACATGGGGCTAGATCTGGAAGACCGCCATGTTGTTTATGGCCAGAAAACGGTGGTCTTTCTGGTCTTCAGTCAGCAAATTATCAATTCAAATGCTTTGACACGACCTGTAAGAAATTCCCACAGCACTTACAGTGTCGTGGATACTCTGACGACGATCTTCGTGAATATCTTTCTTCAATTTTTCATTGCTGATGTCTGTTTTTCATGTTGATGAACGACCAGAGCGTTCATCCTCCTCAACTGACGTTCGTCCTGCTTGAAATCAAGAAAACCATTCAAAACAATGTCCAAAGCATTATTTCGTCGCTAAATGCTTGCTGAAGCATTTTGAGTTTCACTAGCCGTTTTACCGAGCTTGAAACAGAATTTTACACACACACACACACACATGTTGTTCTTTCTTTTAAATATTCCGTTCTGTTACACAAAAACAATTGCAACAACGCAACGCTTGCCGAACCTCAAAGGAATGGCCGACCGCACTGAAACTCGACACTCTGGTTCAGAAAGGAGTGTAGTGAGCAGCCTTGGACCCTTCAAACTTTCGTCTCAGTGAAGACTGGTGATTATTTGTGTTATAAACTGGTGTTTGGCGCTTTAGACTTTAGAGTAAGTTATGACGTTAATGCAAACTTTACTCTTGAGAAATATAAAAAAGGTAGTTTTGTTAGGCTTTCGCCTCACACCTCCTATCTTATAATTGAATGTAAAACACACATACATACATACACACTCAACAGGTCAAGTGTCTATAGACAAGCGACACTGAAAAATTGTAACACACACACACACACATACACACACAATAGAGGCCAGTGAAGAGGCGGTGCCAGGAGCTATGACTCGACCTCTGCAACCACAACTAGGTGAGTACACATATATATGGCTGGCCGAGGGAGCAGAGACATCGTAGCTCAGCTGGCCACTTGAGGTAACACCCAGGTAAGGCTTCTCTCATTGGGTAATTTTCTGTTTGTCCTTGGACTGTACCATTTGCTGCATTTTCAATATATTGTCTTTTTACCTCATTATATCTAACAGTGACACAGGTGGCATTACACATTATGATTTCAAATGTTTTTTATTGGCTCCGCGAAATGATGATAAGTGGATTCCCAGTAGTCATTTTTCACTCATTTTTCATCATGTTTCAGCAGATTATGGAACTCGTTATAGAACAGCGAGACGAAAGTATAAGAAAAGTGTTGATGAGACAGGGAACATGTTACGTGGCTGGTGGCTCAGCTGGGACATGCTGCCAATATGGAATGTCTGATACGCGCTCTTGAATTTTAATAAGGCATCATCTGGCAGCATCTATTCTGCTACTACTATGAGAAGTCACACGCTGACGCACGTGTACACACACACGTACACACACACAAACACACACACACTGCGTGGAATAGATGTGGACGAAGACAGGATGTTCCAGAGGGAACACAGAAACAAGGGGTCACAATTGGAAGTTGAAGACTCAGATGAGTCAAAGGGATGTTAGGAAGTATTTCTTCAGCCATAGAGTAGTCAAGAAGTGGAATAGTCTAGCAAGTGATGTAGTGGAGGCAGGAACCATACATAGCTTTAAGACGAGGTATGATAAAACTCATGGAGCAGGGAGAGAGGACCTAGTAGCGGTCAGTGAAGAGGCGGGGCCAAGAGCTAAGTCTCGACCCCTGCAACTACAATTAGGTGAGTACACACATACAAACCTACTGGAGTTTTATGACAAGGTAACAGAAGTAAAACACGAGAGAGAGGGGTAGGTAGATTGCATTTTCTTGGACTGCAAGAAGGCCTTCGACACAGTTCCTCACAAGAGATTAGTGCAAAAGCTAGAGAACAAGGCACGCATAACAGGAAAGGCACTGCAATGGATCAGAGAATATCTGACAGGGAGGCAACAACTAGTCATGGTACGTGACGAAGTGTCAGAGCGGGCGCCTGTGACGATCGGTGGTCCACAGGGGTCAGTCCTAGGACCAGTGCTGTTTTTGGTATATGTGAATGACATGACGGAAGGGATAGACTCAGAAGTGCCCTTGTTTGCAGATGATGTGAAGTTAATGAGGAGAATTAAATTGGATGAGGATGAGGCAGGACTTCAAAGAGACCTGGACAGGCTGCAAGCCTGGTTCAGTAACTGGCTCCTTGAATTTAACTCTGCCAAATGCAAAGTCATGAAGATCGGTGAAGGGCAAAAAAAAAAAAAATGCAGAGTACGGGCTAGGTGGCGAAAGACTGCAAACCTAACTCAAGGAAAAGGATCTTGGGGTGAGTATAATACCGAGCACATCTAAGGCGCACATCAACCAAATAACTGCTGCAGCATATGGGCGCCTGGCAAACCTGAGAATAGCATTCCGATACCTAAGTAAGGAATCGTTCAAGACTCTATACACCGTGTAGGTCAGGTCCATACTGGAGTATGCAGCACCAGTTTGGAACCCACACCTGGTCAAGCACGTCAAGAAATTAGGTTTGCGACAAAACTAGTCCCACGAATAAAGGTTAAGGGAAATCGGCCTGACGACACTGGAGGACAGGAGGGTTAAGGGAGACATGATAACGACATATAAAATACTGCAAGGTATAGATAAGGTGGACAGAGACAGGATGTTCCAGAGATGGGACACAGAAACAAGGGGTCACAATTGGAAGATGAAGACTCCTACGACTCAAAGGGATGTTAGGAAGTATTTCTTCAGTCATAGAGTTGTCAGGAAGTGGAATAGCCTACAAAGTGACGTAGTGGAGGTAGGAACCATACATAGTTTAAGACGAGGTTTGATAAAGCTCATGGAGCAGGGAGAGAGAGGACCTAGTAACAATCAGTGAAGAGGCGGGGCCAAGAGCTATGAATCGACCCCGGCATCCACAAATAGGTGAGTACACATTTTCGGTCGCATCCACCTTCTTTAGTTTTGTTTGTCGGTTTTCTCACTGTAATGTTAAATTTTAAATGTTGTACCTACTGTTAATACGAGTACCTGGGTGGTGTTTTTGCTTCTCAGTGTACCACATGGGCCTGCGTCTCAGTGTACCACATGGACCTGCGTCTCAGTGTACCACATGGGCCTGCGTTTCTCTTAGGCTTCTCTTATACCTTTTATAATTCCCTATGTGCCTTCTTTTACAACACTTACAGGGAATTGTCTTTTTCTTCAAAGGAAGTGATGTTCTACACATCCGTATGTACACTTCATTTCCTTGCTACATACACTTAGTTACACGTCACGAGGGGCATAAATGAAATCTGAGTTTACTGCATGTATGCATAGGCTACATTTCATTTGCAACATTCAGAGCAAAATAAATTTGTTTAGTGCAAAATTGAAACGCACACGAGAAATAAAAAATCCATCACACGTCACTGGTAACTTAGCTCTCAGAGCAGGTACGTCAACAGTTGTCCACACATTCTGCAAGATGCCCCTAGTCGTCTTGCTCAGTTATGAAGACACTAATTTTGTGTATTTACATATATATTTTACTCAGGGCAGTGCTGCATTTATCAGCCACCAGCACAGCAGCTAACACAGAGAGTACAAACTAGAAAGCCTGAATAAACGGTGAAACAATGGAGCCTAAAGTATGTGGAAGCATAGAACTCTCAATTACTACAACCAGTTCAGATTTCTGCTAATTATATCTAACTTTTTTTTCATAGTTCACCGAAACCAAAAGAAATATTAAAGAATTTACATTCATCCTTCCTTCATGTTAGGCTGAGCGGCTGCTCGCCAGAAATGTCACCAAGCATGTGAGGGCTAGGAGGAAAAATAACACCAAATTTGCATTGAATTCTTGAGCAAATGATCTGCAAATTAAGACATCGGATTATTTGGTTCACCTCTGATGTATGGTAGAGCAGAGGCTTGAACCCGGACATGCCAGGTGATACCCTCATAACCACCCATCACTTACGACTACCACTACCCTCACTGATTCAACCAATCGCCCCACATCCGCGCCTTAATGAAAAGGAAGCTGTCTATTATGCTAGGTGAGCAGCCGGGCGCTTCTCTCTTGTGATAACGATATGACAGTCAGGCTGCTGAGTATCAACAAGAAATTCTCATTACCCCAACGACGTGCCGATGATCTGGGCTATATTGTATAAGTTCAAGGTTCCTGAAAAAAAGATCTGTGCAAAAAAGTCTAATAAAAAGCCAGGACAAAACCGCAGCAGCAAATTCATAAATAAAATAAATGTGTGTGTGTGTGTTCATACCCACATCAATAATTTAAAAAAAAAAGAGCGAAAAACATGCTAATATATAAAGACATGGAAACATGCCCGAACAAATGTGGTGCTGCTACTCCAGTGGGAAAACATTAAATAGAGGGACACACTCTCGTTCTCGCTCTAAAAGGCAGGATTAGCTAGCAGGCCACCTAGTGGACCAGACATGCATAAAAAAAAATTTTTGTAGTTTTTATGCCAGTACTGGAGGATTTGTAATGACATGTGAGAACCTTCGTTTCAGCTACATGTTACATTTTTAAACTTGAGATTTTTGGATTTTAATATAGCAAGTAATTTTAAGCAATTGTTGAAAATCATGATTGAGTACAGAAAAAAAAGATTACATTGATACATAAATGTGTTTAGATGAGACTCAGTCCAAAGGCTCAATAGGCATATTGAACTGTATTTTCTTATGTGATTACACCTCTTGGGAAGGTTGTACTCCAGCCTCGTACCCACACAGACAGAAGGAAGCGCAGACCTAAACAATATCTATCCCACCACCATTTAATAACTACGAAGGCATAACACAAATTTTTAATCACTGACGCTCAAAACAATTCATCCATTAAATGAAGTTCTTTTTATGCTATTATTTATTGACTGAACTTGTGTTTGGAATCTATCAAAGGTTCGGGCATCCGGGTTATTCAACAGGTTTATGTTCCTGCAAGAGACCTGTATTTTTTTTTTCGTATCATAAAAAATCATAAAAAGACGCCAAGGTCAGAATGAAATATATAAGGATTAAGAAATTTATGACATCAAAACCACACACACAAAAAGTAAATAGGAAACAAGTACAGGCTGGCGAGGTAGAGGTTGTAAACCTCACTCAAGAAGGACCTTGGAGTTAGCACATCAATCAAATAACTACTCCGGCAAATGCAGTCTGGCAATTCTGAAAATAGCGTTTCAACATCTAAGGAGTCTCACGACACTACAACGTGTACGTCTGGCCCATGAGTATGCGACACCAGTATGGAACCCACACCTAGTCAAGAACATCAAGACACTGGAAAAAGTGCAGAGGTTTGCAACAAGATTAGTCCTGGAGTTGAGGAATATGTCCTATGAGGAGAGGTTAAACGAACTCAACCTGATGACATTGGAGGACAAAACTAATGGGGATATAACGACGCACAAAATACTGAGAGGAATTGATAAGGTGAAGAGAGATAGAATGTTTCAAAGATGGGAAATAGGAACAATAGGACACAACTGGAATTTGAAAACTCACATAAGTCATAGGAATATTGGGAAGTATTTCTTCAGCCTTAGAGTTATCAGGATGTTGAACAATCTGGAGAGTAAAGCGATAGAAGTGGGATCCGTACATAGCTTTAAGAAGTGGTACGACAAGGCTCTTGATGCCAGGAACGAACCTAGTAGTGACAAGTTAAGAGACGGGGCCAGAAGCTGTGTAACGACCCCTGCAATCAAATACAGAAGAGTACACACACACACATAGTGTATGTATGTGTGTGTGTACTCTCCTAGTTATGGTTGCAGGGGTCGAGACATAGATCCTGGCCCCGCCTCTTCACTGGTCACTACTAGGTCACTTTTCCTGCTCCATGAGCTTTATCATACCTCTTCTTAAAGCTATGTATGGATCCTGCCTCCAATACATCACTTTCCAGACTATTCCACTTCCTGACAACTCTGTGACTGAAGAAATACTTCCTAACATCCCTGTGACTCATCTGAGTCTTCAACTTCCAATTGTAACCCCTTGTTGCTGTGTCCCATCTCTGGAACATCCTGTCTCTGTCCACCTAGTCGATTCCTCTCAGTATTTTATATGTCGTTATCATATCCCCCCTATCTTTCCTGTCCTCCAGTGACATCAGGTCGCTTTCCCTTAACCTCTCCTCATAGGACATGCCCCATAGCTCCGGGACTAGTCTCTAATTTCCTTACGTGCTTGGCTATGTGTGGGTTCCAAACTGGTGCTGCATACTCCAATATGGGCCTGACGTACACGGTGTACAGGGTCATGAACGATTCCTTACTGAGATGTCGGAATGCTATTCTTAGGTTTGCTAGGCGCCCATATGCTGCAGCAGTTATTTGGTTGATGTGCGACTCAGGAGATGTGCTCGGTATTATACTCACCCCAACATCCTTTTCCTTAAGTGAGGTTTGTAATCTCTGGCCCCTAGACTGTACTCCGTCTACGGTCTTCTTTGCCCTTCCCCAGTCTTCATGACATTGCACTTGGTGGGGTTGAACTCCAGGAGCCAGTTTCTGGACCAGTCTTGCAACCTGTCCCGATCCCTTTGTAGTTCTGCCTGGACCTCCTCCGATTGAATTCGCCTCATTAACTTCACATCGTCTGCAATCAGGGACACTTCTGAGTCTATTCCTTCCGTTATGTCGTTCACATCTACCAAAAAACAGCACCGGTCCTAGGACTGACCCCTGTGGAACCCCGCTCGTCACAGGCGCCCACTCTGATGGGTATTCCCTGATCCTTTGCAGTGTGTGTGTGTGTGTGTGTGTGTGTGTGTGTGTGTGTGTGTGTGTACTCACCTAATTGTGGTTGCAGGGGTCGAGACTCAGCTCCTGGCCCCGAGACTCAGCTCCTGCAGTGTGTGTGTGTGTGTGTAACGTGTGGTGTGTGTGTGGTGTGGTGGTGATGTCAGTGTTTGTGTGTGGTGTGACTGTGTGTAGTGTGTGTGTGTGTGTATGGAGTGTATGTTGTGAGTGTGTGTGTTTTTGTGTGTATGTGTGTGAACTGTGTGTAGTGTGTGTGTGTGTGTGTTGTGTGTGTGTGTGTGTGTGTGTGTGTGTGTGTGTGTGTTGTGTGTGTGTGGTGTGTGTGTGTAGTGTGTGTGTGTGTGTGTGTGTGTGGTGTGTGTGTGTGTGTGTGTGTGTGTGTGTGTGTGTGTGTGTGTGTGTGTAACTTTGAGGAATTGTAAATTTAGACCTCATTAAACTTTCCAGTAAAATAAGACATTTGTTGTAAGCTTTTGCCAGGGTAAGAGTGCTACTTTAGGCTCACCCTGGGAACAGGTGTTAGTGTGCTAATTGACTATAAACAATAATTAGAAGGTTTAACAAGGTTGGCTGCGAGGTTAAGGTGAAAATCAATGGCCTGTGGCCCTTCCTATACAGGGTTTTAGATACCCTGATGTGTGTGTGTGAGCGCACACATCGCTGACACACACTCATCAGTGATGAGTCACAGGGAGGTCAGGAAGTATTTCTTCAGAATGAGGAAGGTCGGGAAGTGGAATGACCTCGATGAAGGAGGCCGAGTCCATACATAGTTTGAAGAAAGGGTACGATAAGGCCCATGAGGCCAGGAGGAAATTTATCTGGCAAGCTGCAAGTTGGGAGTCGTGACTAGGAGGTAAGTACACACACACACACACACATACACACACACACACACACACACACACACACGCCCCGGTGGCCTGATGGCTAAAGCTCTCGCCTGATGCACGGAGGGCCCGGGTTGAATTCCCGGCGGGGCGGAAACATTTCGAAGTGTTTCCTTACACACACACATACATACAACAGGCCTAGTGTCAAATCGACATGTGCCTAGGACAAAATGGTAACTAACTAACACACACACACACACACACACACACACACACCACACACACACACACTGTTCCAGAGATGGGACACAGCTGGAGTTGAAGACTCAGATGAGTCAAAGGGATGTTAGGAAGTATTTCTTCAGTCACAGAGTTGTCAGGAAGTGGAATAGTCTGGCAAGTAAGGTAGTGGAGGCAGGAACCATACATTTCACGGAGCAGGGAGAGAGAGGACCTCGTAGCGATCAGTGAAGAGGCGGGGCCAGGAGCTGAGTCTCGACCCCTGCAACCACAAATAGGTGAGTACACACACACACACACTACACACACACACACACACACACTACACACACTACACACACACACAGTACACACACACACACACACTACACACAGTTCACACACACACACACTACACACAGTACACACACAGTACACACACACACACACACTACACACACACACAGACACTACACACACACAGTACACACACACAGTACACACACACACAGTACACACACACACTACACACAGTTCACACACACACACACACACTACACACAGTACACACACAGTACATACACACACATACACTCGACCCCTGCAACCACAAATAGGTGAGTACACACACACACTACACACACACACAGTACACACACACACTACACACAGTTCACACACACACTACACACAGTTCACACACACAAAAAAAAAATAGAAAAAAAAACACTCCACACCACACACACTACACACCACACCACACACACTACACACACACATACAACAGACCTAGTGTCTAATCGACATGTGCCTAGGACGAAATGGTAACCTCTACCTGAGGTATTGAAGACGGCAAATGTAGTCCCCATTTTTAAGAAAGGAGACAGAAACGAGGCACTAAACTATAGACCAGTGTCACTGGCGTGTATAGTATGCAAAGTCATGGAGAATATTATCAGGAGAGTGGTGGAGCACCTGGAACGGCACAAGATTATAAACGACAACCAGCACGGATTCAGGGAAGGAAAATCCTGTGTCACAAACCTACTGGAGTTTTATGACAAGGTAACAGAAGTAAGACACTAGAGAGAGGGGTGGGTTGATTGCATTTTCTTGGACTGCAAGTAGGCCTTCGACACAGTTCCTCACAAGAGATTAATGCAGAAGCTAGAGGATCAGGCACGTATAACAGGAAGGGCACTGCAATGGATCAGAGAATACCTGACAGGGAGGCAACAACGACTCATGGTACGTGATGAGGTATCACAGTGGGCGCCTGTGACGAGCGGGGTCCCACAGGGGTCAGTCCTAGGACCAGTGCTATTTTAGGTATATGTGAATGACATGATGGAAGGGATAGACTCAGAAGTGTCCCTGTTTGCAGATGATGTGAAGTTAATGAGGAGAATTAAATCAGGTGAGGATCAGGCAAGACTACAAAGAGACCTGGACAGGCTGGACTTGTGGCCCAGCAACTGGCTCTTCGAATTTAACCCCGCCAAATGCAAAGTCATGAAGATAGGGGAAGGGCAAAGAAGACCGCAGAGAGAGTAGTATAGGCTAGGTGGCCAAAGACAGCAAACCTCACTGAAAGAGAAAGATCTTGGGGTGAGTATAAAACCGAGCACGTCTCCGGAAGCACACATCAATCAGATAACTGCTGCAGCATACGGGCGGCTGGCAAACCTGAGAATAGCGTTCCAATACCTCAGTAAGGAATCGTTCAAGACTCTGTACACCGTATACGTCAGGCTCATACTGTAGTATGCAGAACCAGTTTGGAACCCACACCTGGCCAAGCACGTCAAGAAATTAGAGAAAGTGCAAAGGTTTGCAACAAGGTTAGTTCCAGAGCGAAGGGAAATGTCCTACTAAGAAGGGTTAAGGGAAATCAGCCTGACGACACTGGAGGACAGGAGGGTTAGGGGAGACATGATAACGACATACAAAATACTGCGAGGAATAGATAAGGTGGACAGACAGGATGTTCCAGAGATGGGACACAGAAACAAGGGGTCACAATTGGAAGCTGAAGACTCAGATGAGTTAAAGGGATGTTAGGAAGTATTTCTTCAGTCACAGAGTTGTCAGGAAGTGGGACAGTCTCGCAAGTGATGTAGTGGAGGCAGGAACCATACATAGTTTTAAGACGAGGTATGATAAAACTCATGGAGCAGGGAGAGAGAGGACCTAGTAGAGATCAGTGAAGAGGCGGGGCCAGGAGCTATGTCTCGACCCCTGTAACCTCAAATAGGTGAGTACATACATACACACACACACACGAGGGACATCATGAGCTTAGTTATACTCCAGCAGCTACGAATATATATAAATTACAAATATAAATAACAAGCATAACTTAACTTCTGCAGCTTAAATAAGCAATTACGCTCCTTACCTTACATCCACCTCCATATAATCCAATTCCAATCATTCCTCCATCAATCTCATACTTTCCAAAATCTCCAGACCCCGCCCCAACTACACACAATACTGTTCTTTCACGCAATTCTTGGTAATTTCATCATAATTTCCTTCACCACTCGCGAAATTAAATCGATCTAACTTGACTCAAACTTACTGAGAAACATGCTATTGTATGTATATTGGAACCCGTGTTGTTTTAGCCCGCCTCATGGTGAGTGAAAATACCAAGACGCTAGAACCGACGGGGCCATACAATCCTACAAGAATCACGCACCCAGCAGAGCTAGGTGTTGTACCGTGATCCGAGGCACGATGGTGTGGGTGCTTAGAGCTATTTCATCCTCCTCCCCGTTTGGTGTACAGCCTCCACGAGCAGTATATAGTAGCACACGAACAAGTGGTATTAATCAATAACAACACTGCGACAGCGAGATTCGAACCAATGTTGTTTAGCGCCTCATGGTGAGGAAAATTCACGATGCTCTAACCCACGGGCCCATACAATCCTTCAAGAATCACGCACCCAGAAAAGCTTTTACCATCATTCACTCCATCAATGTCTTGCTAGAGGGACGCTTACACTACAGTTATAAAACTGCAACATTAACACCCCTCCTTCCGAGTGCAGGCACTGTACTTCCCATCTCCAGGAATCAAGTCTGGCCTGCTGGTTTCCCTGAATCCCTTCATAAATATTACCCTGCTCACACTCCAACAGCACGTCAAGTCCTAAAAACCATTTGTCTCCATTTGCTCCAATCTAACACACGCATGCTTGCTGTAAGTTCAACCCCTCTCACACAAAACCTCCTTTACCCCTCCCTCCAACCTTTCCTAGGCCGACCCCTACCCAGCCTTCCCTCCACTACAGATTTATACACTCTCCAAGTCATTCTATTTCTTACTTCCTCTCTACATGTCCGAACCACCTCAACAACCCCTCCTCAGACCTCTGGATAATAATGTTGGTAATCCCGCACCTCCTCCTAATTTCCAAACTACGAATTCTCTGCATTATATTCACACCACACATTGCCCTCAGACACGACATCTCAACTGCCTCCAGCCTTCTCCTTGTTGCAACATTCACCACCCATGCTTTGTACCCACATAAGAGTGTTGGTATAACTATACTCTCATACATTTCCCTCTTTGCTTCCATGGACAAAGTTCTTTGTCTCCACAAACTCCTCAGTGCACCACTCACCTTTTTTCCCTCGTCAATTCTATGATTCACCTCATCCTTCATAGACCCATCTGCTGACACGTCCACTCCTAAATATCTGAATACATTCATCTCCTCCATACTCCCTCCAATCTGATATCCAATCTTTCGTTACCTAATTTTTTTGTTATCCTCATCACCTTATTCTTTCCTATATTCACTTTTAATGTTCTTCTTTTACATACCCTACCAAACTCATCCACCAACCTCTGCAACTTCTCTTCAGAATCTCCCAAAAGCACAGTGTCAGTAGCAACCCCCTCTATAAATATATTGAACAACCATGGTGATATCGCACATCCTTGTCTAAGGCCCACTTTTACTGGGAAATAATCTCCCTCTCTCCTACATACTCTAACCTGAGCCTCACTATCATCGTAAAAACTTTTCACTGCTTTCAATAACCTACCTCCTATTCCATACATTTGCAACATCTGCCACATTGCCCCCCTATCCACCCTGCCATACGCCTTTTCCAAATCCATAAATGCCACTAAAACCTCTTTACCCTTATCTAAATACTGTTCACCTATATGTTTAACTGTAAACACTTGGTCTACACACCCCCTACCCTTCCTAAAGCCTCCTTGTTCATCTGCTCTCCGTCTTACTCTTAATTCTTTCAATAATAACTATATCATACACTTTATCAAATATACTCAATACACTT
>WNWK01003354.1:0-70000 GCA_009830355.1 Cherax destructor | reverse complement strand
TAGACCATCCCAGAGTGAAGAACACACGTGTAGCCCTGGTAGACCATCCCAGAGTGAAGAACACACGTGTAGCCCTGGTAGACCATCCCAGAGTGATCTTCAACACATAGGTTTAGCTCAATATCTTTCCACAGTGCTTACGGTCACAACAGTTTGTATCAATAATTAATTTTTCACACTTTCAATGTATTCTCGAAATTTGTTCAAAGAAGTTAATCTATCTTAGTTATCGTAGAATAATTACTGTACTAAGGAATATTCCTGAGACAGCCTATTTACAAATTTTCATGTATTTGGTGATCAATGTCGGGCAATTTCCCATGCAGTATATATGACCGAATAACAATCCTTATATCACAGTGGCAGTGCTACGTCACAGAACTGACTACTGTAGAATGTACCGTACGCCTCAGAGCAAATTCCGTATATGTATATGTGTGTGTGTGAGAATATATATATATATATATATATATATATATATATATATATATATATATATATATATATATATATATATATATATATATATGTGTGTGTGTGTGTGTGTGTGTGTGTGGATATTTGCAGGCTTTGCAGCGTAGGAGACACGATCGCGGTGTAAGATGAAGCCGCATTTGAGTACCTGAGGTGAGGCGCGGATACACACACCAGCAGGACACAAGGACACTGGTGGACGCAGGAGCACATACCACACAGACGTCCACGAGGCTGGAGTAAGAGCCACACTGAGGCAGGAGAAGCGCCTACCTCCACACACACACAAACACACAGCCACACACGCGCACACACCCTCTGCCAAGACCATCCCAGCGTGATGTTGGCGCCAGGCGACAGACCGGTGCCAGGGTCCTGCCCACCGCTACCCACACGAGGGATATGGGGCAACACACAAAATACAAGATCAACACATGATGTTTTGTGAATTGATACACAAATATGCCATTTTTCAAAATGGATTAGAAATAATAATACAGACAATGATTAAGGGTGGTAGTAGGTCATAAATTTTTTAAACATACGCAGGCTCAAAATTTAATTATGTTTAATATACTCATTAGGGTATATCGTATCTTAGGATACACTACTATGTAGTGATCCTTTGTTTTTTTAATGAGGTGTAAAACTTACAGTAGCTGGAGTAGGCCAATGTCAGCAAACACTGCTGTTTCCTGACGAATAAACATTTTATAAAGCACATACACAAAGTTTAGTGTTATTATTTTTGTATTCAAATTCACCGAAATTCGAACGCGAGTCTCATTACAGTAAATTAGGACTGTTTAAAATCGCTTTAATTGTGGGAGATTTTTTGCAAGAGGCTGTATATTTGATTGACTACTCATTGTATCCAAGAAATATTCGTTTATTTACATCTACATACAAAGAGTAGCTAGTAAATTACTAAAAATTCAGAGCATAAATCACTATGAACGGTATCGTACCGGATAAATGGAAAATAGCAACCGCAATACCCATTTTTAAAGCGGAAGATAGCTCCTTAGCTTCAAATTATAGACCATTCAGCCTGATCTCAACTGTGGGAATCTATTAAGACTAAAGACAACAGGAAAAACCCGGGAGAGGTGAGCGTTTAAGTGGGGCTAGGCGAAGAACTGGTTGCTGAGAGGATAGGTCACAGGGATGAGAAAATACAAGGGTTTGCTCCGGCTCCTGAAAATGGAATCAATAACTACGGATGAATTTTGAAGTCACCTTGAAAGCTATATCGATGAATCTCAACGCAGTTTTGCAGGATGTCCTTGCCTTACTAACTTAATAACCATTTTCACTAAGGTATTCAAGGCGGTGGTGGACCGAGATAAAGAATACGATATTATGTGTATTCAATTTTATAAAGCCTTCAATAAGAATTAAGATTGATGAAGAAAGTAGCAGCACATGGTATAGGAGAATTATATCCTGGGTCGAGGGATGACTGACAACCAAATCAAAGCGTGTCGTAGAGGTCCGTATTGAAACCACTGTTGTTCACATCTACATAAACGAAACAAACGAGGGGGAAAAATAGCGAAATAAATAAGCTTGCCGATGACACTAAAACGGGCTACCTGATAATTTCTGATGAGGACACTAGAAAGACTGCAGGATTATCTGAGTATGTCGAGACTTAGAAAAACAAAATAATCCAAGACAACATAGCATAAGTGTTCGCAATAAAGCTAATTGGATTCTTGGCTTGATACAAAGAAATACAAATAATAGAAGCCGCCCTAAGGTTATAATTTAATTTTAAATATCTTTGGTAAGGATTCATTTAGATGGTGCTACTCAGTTCTGGTCTCCGTCATTACAGAATGGACATAAATGCACTGGAAACTATGCAGAGACGGATGACGAAGTTGATCCCACGTATCACGAATATTTACTACGAATATAAGCTGAAGGAAATTAATTTGCCCTCTTTGGAAAGACGTTGAATTAAGAGGGAATAATATGTTTGAAGTGCACAAATGGAAAACAGGAATAAAGAGGATATATAAGTAAACTGTCGATGAATGGTTCAGAGAACCGACAAGTTATAAATTAGACACATATGAAACACTTGGGTATATTTATTGAGGAAACGTTTCGCCACACAGTGGCTTCATCAGTCCAATACAAAGTAGAAATGTGTAAGGAGAGGAGGAGTTTGAGGTAATCAGTCCCTCAGCCTGGAGTTGATGTGTTGAGGGACTAATTACCTCAAACTCCTCCTCTCCTTACACCTTTCTACTTTGTATTGGACTGATGAAGCCACTGTGTGGCGAAACGTTTCCTCAATAAAGATACCCAAGTGTTGCATATGTGTCTAATTTATAAGTAAACTACTTAAAGTATCTAACCGAGAAAAATCATCAAACACAAGAGGGTAAATACACCGAGGAATGTTTATCTCTCAATGTATATACTGGAAGCGTTTACTTAAATTAATGCTTTCGGGAGTAAATTATTCTTGACGTTAATATATAAGTGAACTGTGACCTTAATGGCCAATATTTAACAAACTAACAAATCAGAATACCGTTCTAGCTCCGTGGCGATAAACCAAACAAGTTAATAATAAATATAAATTGCAATGATTACCCTGGATTTTTTAGAAATAAAATATACGCAAGGAAATGTTTTATTGTTTTACCATGCACCCGTGAAAGCTCAGACAATTTGGTCATGAGAAGGGAAACTCAGGTGTCATTTTAAGTGTATGTTTAGAGTTTGTACGAATGTATAAATTTATCTGGTCTACAGGCATGGGCAGGCAGGTACTGTCTTATCTGCTAGGTCTCTGCTTTCCCTCACTCGAAATGAGTACGAGTCGGCTGCAAACGTGTGTAGATTTCTCAGTTGACGGTCAAGATGATTTACTATGTTCTCAAACAAAGTTTTCTTGATGTTTTAATTTCGTGCGCAACTTTGCACATTAATTATCTCTGTCACCGAGTAAGCTTTAAAATACGATAAGGCAATGAACTATGTAGCTGAAGTATAGCATAGCCGACGTGAGGTACAAGGACACATACCGCAAAAGAAGACTTACCAACATGAGGCTTTATGTAGATGAATAGTTCAGAGAACCGACGAGTTGATAAATTAGACACATGTGCAACACTTGGGTATCTTTATTGAGGAAACGTTTCGCCACACAGTGGCTTCATCAGTCCAATACAAAGGAGAATCGTGAAGAACAGGAGGAGTTTGAGGTAATCAGTCCCTCAACCTTGAGTCGATGTTGTCAGTCCATCAATCTTGCATAGAATACAGCATATGTGCGAAGAGGTGGCTTATATACCGTAGGCAGGAGAGGTGCAGCAGTCGTAGGAGGTGTCACATTTGACCAATGTGGAAGTAGGTCGTGCCCAAGGGTTAGGCAAGCGAAGAATTCCCTGTATTAAGATACCAAGATGTTGCTGTGTCAGACAGGATGTAGATTGATGGACTGACAACATCGACTCACGATTCTCCTTTATATGGACTGATGAAGCCACTGTGTGGCGAAACGTTTCCTCAATAAAGATACCCAAGTGTTGCATATATGTCTAATTTATCATGAGGCTTTATCAAATAAAGTACCTAATAAATCGTTTGCTGCATTTTTTTTGTATTATTCAACAGCTAGGACTCTATTTGATGCTACCTTTGTGCCGTGCCCTGTGAACATGGGCACCAATGTGACTGAGTGCCATAGATGCACGTTGAATGGACACAAAGCTGTGGTGAATGTATACGATGTAGCCATAGATACTACACTGCCTCCGTCTCTGTACAATGACAAAATAAAATAAAACAATAAAATATAGTTCAATTAAAATACGAGGTAATTTTTATTTAAACATTGGTGTACATATTGAAAAAATATATATAAATTCCAACCAATAACCAATACTTAGCCCACAGAACTGTAATGGGAGCCACTGTTGCAAGACCCACTGTTTTACAAAGCTCTCAAAGCCATTGACAACATTTATTCATTGATATGGTGTCCAGCGTATTACAGGCCTCGTGTTGCAAAGAATTATTGCCTCTGGTATATACAGTCACTAGATTTGCACATATACGGTATTCAGTACACGTTTTTTCGTGAATAAACCTAATTCACTGTACTGTTGTGTATTATTATTATTATTATTATTATTATTATTATTATTATTATTATTATTATATTCACGGGAAGCGTCTTGGAATGAGATGGGGGAAGCGATAAATCCGAAGGGGTTATATAGCGGCAAAGAGAACGGAAGACGTTCATCCTAGCAGCAAGGAAGGGAAGCACAGGTCCAATTCCTTAGATAAAAAAAAAAACCTCACCTGAATCAAACAACATTCTTTGACTGGATATTTCGCCCAAGGGAAGAATATATCAAGTCCCTTGGATCAAGAATCCTTCGCTGACATCACATGAGTTGTTATTCAACCTCACCTTAGTTACCTAATATAACTTTCTTGAGTTTACAGAAAGTGTCCTCCTTGTACAGTACGCTGACATGTTTTTTATTCATAATTAATATTTTTGTGAGATTATTTTCATAACTGAAAACAGAGATACGAGAGAGGGACATGAACGTATAGTGAAATGTAGTGAATGAGTGTCATGTTAGAAATGAGGAAATTTAGTAAACATGTGCTGCAAGCCTGTGAAGCTCCTTCAGGATAATACATGCTAGGCTGTGACAGGTAATATGCAACACTAAACTTAAAATGTGTATGTTGCTGTGCTTTAGCAATCTCTCTTCCGTACCAGAAATTATGCTAAACAATACTGCAGTCTTGTGTGAATTATAAGACGAAGGAGCCCTGTCCTGCTGTCCTGCTGCTCTCGCCTAGTGCTCTGCCTCACACCTGTGACCTGACACCTGCTTCCTCCCGCATCACAACCCCCATTACATAACACGAAACGTCTATAAATACATGTCTATAAATTTATATGCAACTAAAAATTAGGAAAGTATATATTAATACTAAGAGTGTTTTATTATTAGAGTCTAAGTGATATTTGACCCCCCTCCCCCCCAAAAAAAAGGCATAGTAATGTCCCTAAATGTAACCATGGATTAAAAGCGAAAATACTTATGTGCTGACTTACCATGGCTATCACTACATGAGATATCTACGTACGACGATTACCCACCGACTAGACCGAATCCAAAGAGAGCCTGGTTACCACCATCCCTGGCGACCACGCCATAGGGCCTTGTTACCATAATTATCAGCAATTATATCACAAGTACTAATGGGATACTCCCTCGTAGACCACAGGTAGGTAGACAATGGCAAAATGCGACAAGCGGGAATACAGACACTGGTAGCAGAGGATCCTTTTAATACAACGTTTCGCTCAAGATCGGGCGTTATCAAGTATTTGAAAAAACCTCATGTGTAGTGACAATAACTAGGGAATGTTTTAGATTATTAAAGTGTTACTTGACAAAAAAAACCAGCCTTGGGCGAAACGCCATATTAGATTATCCGCCATCAGTGTCTTTGTTCTTTGTCTCTTAGACCAGATATGACGTCAGCATGTCTCATCCCATCACAGCCTCTAACAATGACGACTAAATGGCCATATAAAAAAGAAGCTACTGTTATATATTATCTTCGAGTTTCTATCCTTTTCTACTTTATCAATGAAGTCTATATCTAATTCCGCCTATCTGGAAAGGTTTGGTGATACCGACAGTATGTGAATTTTAAAGACACATGCAGAATGCAAGACATTTACTGAGGAAACGTTTCGCTACAAGTGGCTTCTTCAGTCCAGGACTGAAGAAGCCACTTGTAGCGAAACGTTTCACCTATAAGTATCTTGAACTGTGCATATGTCTTTATCTTCTAATTCCGTCGGTCTGCTCCGTTTTTCTATCTGTTTATAAGTGTCTTTCTCTGTTTAGTCTATTGGCCTTTGTTTATGTCGTATCCTTCTCTTATATCCTCTCATTCTTTTTAGCTATTTATGCAGTCTTTCTGGGTACCAACCTTCATACTAATTCTCTCAACACTACGCAAAGGTAACAATGGCAAAAAATAAACAAAAATTCACCAAAGCCACCATAAAAGCGAGGAGGCTCCATTAAGGTCGTGTCAGCTTTAAGCAACAAATGTTAGGCACTATCGGATGCCAAGCTTGAAGCAGATGAACTAGATAGATTTGAACAACAAGATATCCTGTTATGAGTACAGGTGCCTGACCCTACACGAGTTTTATACTTACTTTTCACTAGTGCTTTATGGTAACTTTTATTTGAAAATAACTAAAGAGCGAGAAATATAAATCCCCTCTCTCCCATACAACGGGTTTACAAGAAACTAATGAGGAATAGGCTTTAATTAGCTGTCTACGTTAGATGTTCATGGATGTAGCTCCAGATCTTCAGCCACGGGAGAGAACCATTGTTACAACACACACACACACACACACACACACACACACACACACACACGGCCCCCGGTGGCCTAGTGGGTAAAGCTCTTGCTTCACGCACGGAGGGGCCGGGTTCAATTCCCGGTGGGGCAGAAACATTTCGAAGTGTTTCCTTACATACACACACACATATATACAACAGGCCTAGTGTCTAATTGACATGTGCCTAGGACAAAATGGTAACTAACTAACACACACACACACACACACACACATTCATACAACAGGCCTAGTGTCAAATCGACATGTGCCTAGGACAAAATGGTAACTAACACGCACGCACGCAGAAAGGAACAGTTAATGCTTCTCAACACTGGCAGCATAACAATGTACCCTTAATGGACAGGGAGGATAGCTTGCAGTGCACTCTCGAAACCCGAGACTGACACAGTTATTACAACGATAATATGTGTGTGTGTGGTGTGTGTGAGTGCAGGACAACCACTGTGAAAAAATAGTGAAATTCCAAGCGCTTTCGTGACTTCTCACATTATCAAGGCACTGTAAAAATAATAGAATAGTAGAAGGCTTAAAAGGCTGCGATGTTACCTCATTTGCTAGTAAAATAATAGGAGGGATAATGATAACCTTCAAAACTAGAGATGACAAGCCCATGATGATTCTCTTCAAATCGCTTGCTTTCTCTAGGCTGGAATATTGCTGTACACTAACTGCCCCTTCAAAGCAGGCGAAATTGGAGTCCTTTGATTTGTATTCCATGGAACGCATCCGAGAAAGATACATGATAATATACATTTGGAAAATCCTATAGGGATTAGTACCAAACTTGCACACGAAAATCACTCCCTAAGAAAGCAAAAGACTCGGCAAGAGATGCAACATTTTCCCATGAAAAGCAGGGGCGCCACGAGTACACTAAAATACAAAACAATAAATGCAGGGGCCCAAGACTGTTCAACTGCCTCCCAGCATACATAAGGGGGATTACTAATGGACCCCTGTGTGTCTTCAAGAAGGCGCTGGACAGGCACCTAAATTCAGTAGCTGGGCTGTGGTTAGAACGTCGGTTTACGTGCGGCCAGCAGTAACAGCCTGGCTGATCAGACCCTGATCCACCACGAGGCCTGGTCTCAGACCAGGTCGAGGGGGCGTTGATCCCCGAAACCCTCTCCAGGATACCTACGGTATTACACCCGTCCCATTATGGTGTGAGTGGGAAGTGTCAACGACCTGTCACACAGCTTAAATTCTTCGCAAATTTTATTAATTATAAATGAATCTAATTTCAATAACCCTAAAGTATTATTCTTATTAAAATCAATACTATTTTTATGAAGCTTGATTCAATTATTTCTCTCAACCATATACAGTGCACCCTCGCTATTCGAACACTCCAAACTCGCCCTTTTATGTAATTTTATTATTGTAAGTGCTTTTATAAGTGTATTTTTGGGGGTCTGAAATGAACTAATCTAATTTACATCATTCCTTATGGGAATAAATTCGTTTGGTAACAGCACTTGAACAGCATTCTGTAATGAAGAATGTTCGAATAGCGAGGGTCCACTGCTTGATACAGTTTCCTCGGCCCTTTGAAAATCAACTGGGTAGTTGAAATCTCTCACGTGAATACACAGACCATTAGACTCTTGTCCAGTTCTAATGCTATATTTATGTTGTTGCAAACTTAGTTCAAGGCTTTTTCCAATTTGCCCATAAACTTTGCTACATTTTTTACAAGGAATCTTGTAGACACAGCACTTCTTGGATGTTCACTATTTTTTCAGTTGTTATATATATATATATATACAAAACAGCCACTGAAAAACTAGTGAACATCCAAAAAGTGCTGTGTCTACAAGATTCCTTGTAAAAAATGTTGCAAAGTTTATGGGCAAATTGGAAAAAGCCTTGAACTAAGTTTGCAACAACATAAGTGAATATAGGAAAGAGTAAAGTGATGAGGATAACAAAAAATTTGGGTAATGAAAGATTGGATATCAGATTGAAGGGAGAGAGTATGGGGGAGGTGATATTTGAGAGTGGACGTGTCAGTAGATGGGTCTATGAAAGATGAGGTGAATCATAGAATTGACGAGGGGAAATACATGAGTGGTGCACTGAGGAGTCTTTGGAGACAAAGAACATTATCCATGGAAGCAAAGAGGGGAATGTACGAGAGTATAGTTATACCAACGCTCTTATATGGGTGTGAAGCATGAGTGGTGAATATTGCAACAAAGAGAAGACTGGAGGAATTAGAGACGTAATGTCTAGGTGCAATGTGTGGTGTGAATATAATTCAGAAAACACGTAGTTTGGAAATTAGGAGGAGGTGCGGGATTACAAAAACTATTATTAAGAGGGCTGAGGAGGGGTTGTTGAGGTGGTTCAGACATGCAGAGAGGATTGACTTTGAGAGTGCATAAATCTGTAGTGGAGGGAAGGCGGGGTAGGGATCGACCTAGGAAAGGCTGAAGGGAGGGGGTTAAGGAGATTCTGTGTGCGAGGGGTTTGGACTTCCAGCAAGCATGAATGAGCGTGTTAGATAGGAGTGAAGGGAGACAAATGGTTTTTAGGACTTGACGTGCTGTTGGAGTGTGAACAAGGTAACATTTATGAAGGGATTCTGGGAAACCGGCAGGCCGGACTTGAGTCCTGAAGATGGGAAGTACAGTGCCGACACTCTGAAGGAGGGATGTTAATGTTGCAGTTTTATAACTGTAGTGTAAGCACGCCTCTGGCAAGACAGGGATGGAGTGAATGATGATGATTTTTTTTCTTTTTTCGGGCCACCCTGCTTTGGTGGGAAACGGCAGATACATACATACATACACACACACACACACACACACAGTGCAAAGGTTTGCGACAAGGTTAGTTCCACAACTCAGGGGTCTGTCCTATGAAGAAAGGTTGAGGGAAATAGAACTAACAACACTGGAGGAAAGAAGGGTCAGAGGAGACATGATAACGACATACAAAATACTGCGGGGAATCGACAAGGTAGACAGTGACAGGATGTTCCAGAGAGGGAACACAGAAACAAGGGGACACAACTGGAAGCTGAAGACTCAGATGAGTCAAAGGGATGTTAGGAAGCATTTCTTCAGCCACAGAGTAGTCAGGAAGTGGAATAGTCTAGAGAAAGATATAGTGGAGGCAGGAACCATACATAGTTTTAAGACGAGGTATGATAAAGCTCATGGAGCAGGGAGAGCAGAGACCCAGTAGCGGACAGCGAAGAGGCGGGGCCAGGAGCTGAGTCTCGACCCCTGCAACCACAATTAGGTGAGTACAATTAGGTGAGTACACACATGCGTGTCGTAAGAGGCGACTAAAATGCCGGGAGCAAGGGACTAGTAACCCCTTCTCCTGTATATATTACTATATGTAAAAGGAGAAACTTTCGTTTTTCCTTTTGGGCCACCCCGCCTCGGTGGGAAACGGCCGACGTGTTGAAAGAAGAAAAGATATATATATATATATATATATATATATATATATATATATATATATATATATATATATATATACCACCTCTGGAACTGTCCTGGGGACCCTCATCCTCAGAGGAAAAATAAACTTGCTTGAGACCCCTCTGGGAACTAATCCCCCTTGACATAAGTCTCGAAGACAAATTGGATAGATAGATTGAGAGAGAGAGAGAGAGAGAGAGAGAGAGAGAGAGAGAGAGAGAGAGAGAGAGAGAGAGAGAGAGAGGAGAAATGAAAGGATTTATTTTGAGAAAACAGGTATGGGAGCCTGATGGGCAGCAGCAGTAATAGTAGCTGGGTAGTACTTCCAAGTATTAAAGTGTTATTAAAAGTGAAGCATAAGAACAGTTAAATTTAAGCTACATACGTCTAAATTGAGTAAAGGCTTATTTATGCTCTGTTCACTTTATATAAAATAATAAGATAAACAGAGTGGACTTTGGCGATCAGAAAGAGCGGAAAAATGCTTATATTCTCATCCAATAACCTCAAGGTTGACCTCTGAGTAACTTATAGGATCCATGTGCATGAAGGATTGGGCGAAGGTTAGGAGACTTGAGGGAGGGAGGATTAATATTATAATTAAGGTAAGTGCTAAACCCATAAATCATACAGCGCTGCGAGAGGGACGTGGGGAAGAATGTGCGAAGGGCAGGAATTAGGAGTAGGAGAGTGCGAGGTTAGCAGAGGTGGGGGTTAGCGGAGGTGGGGGTTAACGGAGGTGGGGGTTATTACAAGGGTAAAATGGAAATCAAACCTGAAAATAACCCTTAGGATTGGTCTTTGATTCCCTCGCAACTTTAATTTCATATTCCCTTTTGGCTTTCCTTATTAATACCTTTTTTGATTTCTAAAATTGAGTATATTCTTCAATAAAGTCATCCGTCACCTCTATTGATTTGCCTGTAAAGACCTTTCTTTTCACCCAAGAGATGGTTGAGTCTTTTGTTTAACTATTCAGGGTCATTCATGTTTGATCTAAACTCTCAGAGAGGAATATATGCAGTTCGTCCAACTTATACAATGCTTTGGCTTCTTCAGTCCTGTCTTTGTCCACTTCATGACTAGTACCAGCGAGTGAGTTTGTCATGGGTTTTGATACATCGGTGATTTGGTGCATTCTACCCATTTCCGATACGTTAGCCTTTTGTCAATGTAAAAAAAATCTATTCCAGTTCGACATATTATATGTGAGATCTGATATCTGTATACCTTTCCTTGATCTGATCAGAGACTTTAATTTACATGCTGAAATCTTTAATTATAATTCCCCGCAAGTGGTGACTATGAGGTAAGAAGCTTAATGGGCAAGGCGATGGTTAGTAGCTTTCCTAAACACAATTTGCGCAAAGTATTTAGCCTAGATGAGTACCCATATACCAGTTTGGAAGTGAAGTTGAACTAACTGTTGATTTGGCACGCTGAATAGGACAGAACTGAGGAGTCCTTTATTTGAGTGACATTTTCATGAGTTTAGTAACTGGAATTGTGTTCCTGAAAATGAACTCTGGCTTGCCTATTCCGAAGACATGCCTCGATCCAGGCCAATAGGCGGCTTTGAACTCCCATGCGTGGCCAGCAAGGAAAGAATGGCAGTTGTACTGGCAAGCTCAAAAGCATTCTCGAAGTCAAGGAAGACTACGGTGCTGTAGAATGTCTTACATTGTGCTACTTGACTGAGTAGTGCTACAATATTTCCAGTTGTGCCTACGCCTTGTGTGAGGCCAAAGAATGACTTACCGCACCGTTACGACCGTAAACAACTCATAGAACTGGCAAGATTCGACCCTATAGGAAACCACTCTTAAAACTAGCAGGCCTATGTGAAACAATAAGGATTTCAATGGAAATGTCACACTGATTTTATTTGGATAAGCCTACATGTACTATATATGTATGCCTATAACACCTATGTACCAGCTTTGTATAAATATAAAACTTAATTTTGTAAAACCATTTATAGACTGTAATAAGTAAAAACTTATTTAAGCAAAGGAAGTATCTATTCCCCACAAAGACGGGTAACGGACAGTTGGATAGAGGCTATATGGCAATGGGATAGCGACCAGTTTATAGGTTAGGTTAGATTAGGTTATGTTTGAGCGAGGGACAATTTCTTAGAAGCTATTTACTATATAGTTTTAGGGTAGCGACTTAGAACCTGTTACCTTACGTTACACAGACCTACAAAAACATTCAACTACAAATAGGAAAACTGAAAACTGTTGGTCAAATAACATCGGCCTTGAAAATCACTGTACCTACCAAATCAAGAGGGAATGTTTCAAGAGTATACGTATAAATAGTTTACGTTTTCTATGAAGTGATGCAAGTGAGAAAGTATTATTTAGCTTCCAGCAGTAACATGTCCATATTATTAATAATATAAATTAATAATAATATTAATAATAATAATTAATAATAATATAATAATAATATCTTTATTTACTACAAGTACATGTACATGGTATACAGGCCTAGCTGACATCAGTGCCATACTACTATATAGAAAGTCCCTTGTTATGCTGAGCATTTCGGGCAGATTAGGTCAGTGTCCTAGGATGCGACTCACACCAGTCGACTAACACCCAGGTACCCATTTTACTGATGGGGAACATAGACAACAGGTGTAAAGAAACACGCCCAATGTTTCTGCCCTGGCTGGGAATCGAACCCAGGCCCTCGCCGTGTGAAGCGAGAGCTTTAGCCACCAGACCACCAGAACCCTTATCTAACAATAATATCTTTATTTACTACAAGTACATATACATGGTATGCAGGCCAATCTGACATCAATGACATACTACTATATAGAAAGCCCCTTGTTATGCAGATTATAATTATTATAATAAAATAGAAGCGCTAAACCACAGGGGTCATACAGCTTAGCATTTCGGGCAAATTAGGTCCTTGTCCCAGAATGTGACACACACCAGTCGACTAACACCCAGGTACCCAATTTACTGATTACTGATGGGTGAGCATAGACAACCGGTGTAAAGAAACACACCCAATGTTTCTACCCGCGCTGGGAATCGAACGCAGACCCTCGCCGTGTGAAGCGAAAGCTTTAGCGATCAGACCAATACAGCATTACATTGAAGATTTTGTTAGATAAGAGTTTGTTCGGTTTTTAACCCCGGAGGGTTAGCCACCCAAGATAACCCAAGGGACTGTCTGTTTTATTTCCATTGGGGTCCTCAGTCTTGTCCTCCAGGTTGCGACCCGCACCAGTCGACTAACACCCAGACACCTACTTGCTTGCTAGGTGAATGGGATCTACTGAAGTAAGGAAACGCCCAATGTTCTCACCCTTGCCGGGGATCGAACCACGGACACTTATCGTGTGAAGCAAAAGCGTTGCCTACCAGGCCACGGACCAGGGTTACTAATCCAGGATAACTTAAGAAAGCTATGTAATATGACATTTCTAATGGGGTCCTTACCTAGGATGCAACCCATAACAACCGACTAACTCTTTGGTGTATATTTCCGGTAATTAAATATGGGCAAGTGTAAGGAGACTTGCCCATGCATCTCCTTCCTTTGGTTTGTGAGCCGAATGTTCTAACATTGTGTTCAGCGGTAGCGTGTTTGGTTCACAACAGAGAGGACCCAGGTTCAATCCGAGGCAAATAGAAAAAAGGGGTCTCATAAGTCATCTGTAGCCGAGTGGTTTAAGGCGTCAGGTTAAAAGCTAGCTACACTCGTACAGAGCTGCTGATCTGCTTTCGAATCTTGCTGGCTTCAAGTCACCTGCTTTGTAGATAGGTATCACATTTACCATTTTCCACTTATCTGGTACTATGCCAGACAGTAGAAATATGTTGAAAAGACTAGCCAAAGGTTCACTCTAAGTTCTGACTTACATTCCTTTTAATACACTTGCAAACAGTTCATCAGGGACCGGGGATTTTCAGGTTTTAATTTACCTGTTTGTCTGAGAATCATGTCACTTGTGACTTGGATCGTGCATAACTTATCAATGTTCAGTTCATCATAGTTTATTTCTGAAATTTCACAAGTATCTTCCTGCGTAAAAACTGAGAGGAAATAAGTGTTAAAAATCTACACATTTCCTTATCAGTCGGTGAGCTGACCTGAGTGGGCCTATCTTTTTCCTAATCTTCTGTATACCTAAAAGAAACCCTTTGGGTTACTCTTCGAATCCCTTGTGACTTTAACCTCATAATCTCTTTTTGTTTTTCTTATTCCCCTTTTTATTTCACTTTAATTGAATATATTAATTTCTTAAGTGCCCCTCTCCTCTTTTTGATTCACCTATATATGCCTCTCTTTTGACCAATGAGGTGTTTTAATCTATTGTTTTTCCATTTTGGATCATTTTTGCTTGATCTAATTTCTCTATTTGGAAACATGAATTGTCTGTGCAGCTAGAACTACGCTCTAAAAACTGTCATATTGGCACCCATCACCACCTACCTGACCCACAGTCAGGTTATTCCAGCTCAACCCACCCAGGTAATTTCGCAAACCTGTGAAATCGGCCAAGCGGAAGTCAGAGACAAAGACTTGATTGTAGTTATTAGGGTAATTCCATGATATATTGAAACTGAGTGATTTGTGATCTCTTTCCCCAAGCTCATCATTAATAATAATAATAATAATAGTTTATTGAGACATGATACAAAGAATTACAATGGGTTATGAGATTACATGAGGTCTACATGCCAAAAGCCCCTAATATGCAGAGCATTGTGGGCAGACTTAAAATTAACTTAAAACTAAATGGTAAGAATTATATTAAACAGTTTACAATATAAGTATAGTTGAGTATTTAAGCTATGAAATTTGAACATAGTTTGAACATGACATTTTTGAAACATAATAGTTTTATAATTTTGGATCATTTACAGTTTTATATGTCTACATAATAAAATTATTAAATCAGATTAAACAAATTAAATCAATAATTTGTGTTGCAATAACAGTTTATATGGTCATTAGATGAGTTACAAGGAGCACAAGGCTACATGAGGATGGATTTCTTTATATTAGGTGGTATTAATTATAACAGGTTTATACATTATGAGATATAACAGGTTTATACATTATGAGATATAACAGGTTTATACATTATGAGATATAACAGGTTTATACATTATGAGATATAACAGGTTTACATTATGGATATAACAGTTTATAATTGAGGTATAAGTTTCAACATTTGTACTAGATTATGTTTGGTAAATGATTTTTCTTTGAACAATTATGTAAGGGGTTTTGAGGCTAGGGGAGTAACACAGTGAATAATGTTATTTTGAGGCAGTGTAAAGTTATTTAATAACTTTGTAGGTAATGTAAAGTAGTGGGTATTTAGTTTTGGACGAGTAGGTGTTTTTTTAGCAGAGTTTTGAATTGTTGTACAGACCGGGTTTCTTTGATAATCATAGGTAATAAATTCCAAATTTTTGGGCCTTTAATGTGCATTGTGTTTTTGCATAGTGTGAGGTGGACGCGGGGAACATCGAAGAGTGATCTGTGTCTTGTGTTATGTTCATTGTGTCCTGTTAAGGTTGGTTAGGAGAATTTTGAGTTGTGGGTTAATATTTGAGTTTAGTGTTCTATGTATGTAATAGGCACTGTAAAAAGTATGGATGTCTTGTATGGTGAGTAAGTTCAGACTTTTGAATATTGGTGGAGTATGTTGTCTAAATGGGAATTTTGTTATCATTCGGACTGCAGCCTTTTGTTGTTATTAATGGTTTGAGGTGATTTATTGTTGTTGAGCTGATTTTTGTTGGCAAGAACCAAGTCAAGTAGATTATGTCCTCTTCTTGGTTCTGTAACAAACTGTTTTAGAAAGCAATCCTGAATCATATAAAAAATCGAAATCGCTAGACTCCAGTTTTCTTGTCACATCGCTCCAATCAATATGTCTAAAATTAAAATTTCCCATTAACACAACATTTTCATATCTAGACGCCTTATGAATTTCGTCCCATAGAAGCTTCTGCACTTCCTATCAAGGTTAGGGGGGGCCTATAAATCACACCCAAAATTAATTTTTCCCGACCCTCAAGAAACTGTAGCCAAACAGATTCTGTGTCCGACGCTTCTAATTTTATGTCTTGTCTAACGCAACAATTCAAATTATCTCTGACATACATCTCCACTCCACCACCCTTCCTACTGACCCTATCAGTGTGGAATAGTTTGTATCCTTGTATGTGGCATTCAGAAGGCATTTCTCTCTCTTTCAGGTTGAACCAGGTCTCCGTTATAGCAATAATATTTATACTACCTGCACATGCGATTAATCTTAGCTCATCTATCTTATTTCTTACACTCCTACTATTAGTATAGTATACCTTTAGGGAGCTAGTCACTCGTTGCCCTTTACTGCCTCTGTTTGTTGACCAGTTGATTTGCCCTTACTAGCAACTTTATTATGAATAATATCTTTTACACATATCCCTGAGGTATCCAGGTAATATCTGCTGTTTTCAACCCTAGTACTGCAGCCTGACTGTTTCCCACACACACCCATACCTCTATATTCTATCAGTTTAAAGTGAAGAATAAGTTAGCAATGGTCCCCTCGATTGAGTTGGCTAATGCTACCCTCCCTGCACCAGAGAGATGTACCCCATCCCTTGCATACACATCATATTTACCATAAAAATTGTCCCAGTTATCAGTGAATGGGTTTGCAAGTTCCTTGCAGTACCCGTCTAGACAGCAATTTACACCAATTGCCTTTGACATCCATTTATTGCCCACTTCCCTTCTAGGCAAGATGCATGGGCCAGTAGGCCTGCTGTAGCGCTCCTTCTTTCTTATATTCTTATGTAATGGGATTTTATCAAACTCCACTGGGCAAAATAATCACACCACAAAAATATTAGACATTTCATATATTATAATTACTTCATATGACAAATGTACACAAGACACTATACCGTAAAGGCAATCTCAAAAAATAATATCATTATTATTTTTATTTTTGTTGATAAGCGCTAAACTCGTAGGGTTCATATATACAGCGCCTGAAGAACGGGAGGCAATCAAGTTGTATCCAAGTAGAGGGAGGACAGACCCTATTCCTTGGTTAAAAAAACCCTCACCAGCATCAAGGTACCTCCAAAGAGAGGTGAGTAACGCAGATGAGTGATGCTGTGAGCATAACTGTAGAGGGTCGGGTAAGAGATCGTTTACGGACCACAAAGAGCCAATAATGCATTTAAATTACTGGGAACGCCCTAGTCTTAAATATATACTCACTGGAGCAGAGGAGAGAAAGATACATGATAATATATACCAAGAAGATGCTTAAAAGCCTGGTCCCAAATCTGCACACTATCATGGCAACTTACTGGAACAAGAGGTATGGGAGGAAGTGCAAGATAAACCCAGTAAAAGCGGGGATGCAGTGAGCACAATAAGGAAACATTGTATCAACATTTGTGATCCCAGACTATTCGACATCTTACCAGATGATGCAAGAAGCACTACTGGGACAAGTGTAGAAGTCTTCAAGAGGAAACTGGACAAGTATCTTCACCGGGTGCCAGATCAACCAGGCTGTGATGGATATGGTTTAGTGCTTCTTTTTATAATAATAATAATAATAATAATAATAATAATAGTGATGGATATGTGGGGTTGTGGGCCACCAGCAGCATCAGCCTGGTTGATCAGACAAGCACCAGATGAGCCTGACCCATGGCCGGCCTCCGGGAGTAGAAAAACAATCGGTACTCATCAAAGGTATATCAGAGACAAAGGTAAAGGGTTGATTAGTAAACATAATTGTAGAGGGTCAAGTGGTAAGCATAATTGTAGAAGGTCGCGTAATAAGCATGTTGGTATCTTACTTTAGTGTGGTATCTAAATGAATTAACTAATATTGATGCCAACGCATATATCACCAAATGTTAATGATTTAAACAGCTGCCTATGTTGGTTTCAATATTTACCTGAACAATAAATATTCTGCATATTTAAAACATATCTGTTTAAACTTCGTTTCTTGATGGGTACCTTCTTTACAGTACCTTTAAATGTCATTTCCAGACAATGGATAATAAACAAAAAGACTATGAATAACTGACCTTTGACCTCGTGGATCCTCTGGGAGTAGGGGTCAGGGTCCTCCTTGGGACCCGCAAGTCTGGTCTCTCTCCGTTGTTCTTCCTCCAGGGGGTCGTAGTCCAACACGGACCTTCCCCCACTGTTGCTTCTCCTTCGGTACATTCCTCCAGCACCTTCACTAACACCTTACTACAGCATAAAGCTTGGTTAAGTTGTGACCTTAAGTACAAAGAATCAGAAGTTACTTTTTTTCACATTTGAATATAACAAGACTTCGCTTTCACTTCCTTGAAGATTCTGGCTGCCGTTTCATATTACACTCTAAGATTTACTAAGATAACTGAGAAGATTTACTCTCGCTGCAATGAGATCTGATTATGTATCTACTGACGCACTAAGGACAGACTCCACGGTATCACAATAAGGGTGTGTGCCCTCACTTTATCACTGTATAGAAGAGGTTCCACGCGTGGCAACTTTGGTTTTTATAAGCAGTTACGTTATGTGGATGCACTTATCTTCATCACTATCACTGAAAGGGTAGGGTGAGATATCACCATCACTTAAGAAGAATTTTCTATTGACAATCCACATGAAAATATCAAGATAATTTCTCACTGAATATTCACGAAAACATCAGAATTCTCTCGCACAGAATATTATGTTACTTGAATGCATTTTGCACTGCAGTTCAACAGCGTTAGCTCATTTATCACTCTATATCACCGGGTAGACAGGTACTTTATCAATACTTCAGCCAGCGGGTCACACTACCTAATATTATAAGTCTTTATTGATAATGTATGTTATATATATATATATATATATATATATATATATATATATATATATATATATATATATATATATATATATATATATATATATATATATATATATATATATATATATATAATCACTTATCACAAACGTGTGGTATATTTTCTATTTTATTAAAATCAATTAATAAGGATAATTTACAGAATTTTAAATTATTTTCAGTTATGTCCCATGCATAATTCATTTACCAACTCAAAATTTACTCCTACTATCGTTTCATATTTACTAAACATTCGATTTCAAAAAAACAGAGACTAAGAGAAAGCGGAACTTTGGAAGACACAATGGAAGTTTGCCACACAAGTTGTTGAGGGTGTCAGAGACGTGTTGCTCTCCAACTGATGATTCTGAATCTTCACCATTAATTGTATAAACACCTGAAAAAAAGATAAAGAAGGTAGTTATAGTAATAATTTGATACGTTCAAAGTAAAGATATGCACCAGAGTAGTATTTAAGGCGGTAACAGTATACTCACAAAAAAAGTTAACCAGCTGTTATTTGCAAACAGATATAGAGGGCAGAAAATAGTCTCAAATCACTAAGGAATATTCGGCTTAGACAAACCGGTTTATTATACGTTGATGTACAATATATAAATTAGCTTCTTTACTGCAAACGCAGAACCCCACAGCAATATATTTACCACCTATTTGCAGTGCCTCATCCCGTTATCAGAGTTAATTCGTCAGCGTCTACAGCGCTTGTTCCAGACACATCTACAGCGCTTGTTCCAGACACATCTACAGAGCTTGCTCCAGACACGTCTACAGCGCTTGCTCCAGGCACATCTACAGCGCTTGCTCCAGACACACGACTGTAAACTTGCCAGTTATCTCAGAAAACTTCTATTATTTTCTTATTTACACTACTAATTAAAGATTTTGTGTAAAAAAATGTAGTTAGTGGTTGATTAATTTGCTGTTGTGTAACCTTGTTCTGAAAACAAAATATTAATCTTACTACGAAGCTCTCGCTTCAAGTTCACACGCGGAGGGCCAGGGTTCGATTACCGGCGGGTGAAAAGATTTCGACGCGTTTCCTTACACCTTTTGCCCTGTTCACCTTGTAGCAAATTGGTACCTGGGTGTTAGTCGACTGGTGTGGGTCGCGTCCTGGGGGACAAGATTGAGGACCCCAATGGAAATAAGAGACAGTCCTCGATAAGGTACTGCCTTTCTTGGGGTATCCTGGGTGGCTAACCCTCCTGGGTTAAAAATCCGAACGAAATCTTAAGTATCTACACTGTATAAATGCCGGGATGCATTTCTCATAATATATGCAATTGAGCTTAAATCCTTGTGTAGGTTGATTGTGGCCTAAATATACCTTGTGTAATCGATAAGTCATAACTCGTAGGGCCTTCGACTTTCAACCAAAACCAAAATTCAATCTCAGGTTAGTCGAGCCAGATAGGCAGGTCCCCATACACTTGCTGCCCCTGCTCACCATAACAGTAAATAGTTACTTAATTGTTAGTCAACTGTCTTTCCCTTAAATGCTGATAAGTTCATGATGCAAATTCTGAGCAGCTTCAAGCTTAATTTACTGGTGTATTTTAGAATAATGGTCTGTGACATAAAAAGAGAATACCTCAATACCTCTTCAGTTAGACTTAAAAGCTGGTGCTTCTTAGTTGAAGTTTTGAATTAGGTTAGGGCTATGTACGTTTTAATTTGACATTATTATTGAAGAAATTTGGATAGTGTCCATGTGATAATTTGTGAATGTCAGATCTGATTCGTTTCAAATCTCCAGCTTTAATACCTAACTGTATTATCACCTTAGTGCCGCACTCGGCACTAAGGTGATAATTTAGCGTGGACTGGTGTACAGCGGCCTGGGGTTATGCTATACGGGGATACGTCTTATGGACTGCGCAACGACTGAAATACGTCTGGTTTGGAAACTGATTTGCAGATGACTCGAATAAACTCCCAGGTAGCGTTCTTGGGGCGACAACTATGGGTAGCTTTAAATATCTAGGTTGGACGGGTATATGAGTGAGTGTGAGCTAAACCTGTCTAGCATGGGCCAACACACCTACTGCAGTATTCTTTCATTCTTATGTTATTATGTTCTTAAACCCATGACCCAGGATCGGTGTTTCTAAGAACATGTAGTAAACAAGTGAATATCACACTAGAATAGGTTGTTCTTCAATACAGGACAAACTAGTTTCTTCTGGTAATTTTATAATTTATACTTGTAAGAAACCATTTACCAAGACCTTGTAATCTTATAATACTACAAAGTTTTCCGATTTCAGATTATTTTACACAAATTTATTCATTCCCAAAACTAAAATATAAGATAAATCTTTATTTTATTACTTTTTACACCACTTGAAAATAATTTAACCTTAAGACTTAGAAAAACGTAAACACCTAGAAATTCCAATATACAATTATTACTAGAAGATTATCCCAAACAACTTTCAGTTCAAAAAGTTGTTTACTGCAGGAACCTTAATCCTAGTGAGCCAGGTAGAGGCAATCAAGATATACTAGCAACCTGCCTCAATAAGGTACCAGGGTGTGGTGGACTCGCCTCTCACCCCAACACAACCAACCCATCCCAACATATTCTATATTGTCTTTATAATTGTGTGTATATGAACTTGGGATTATCCTAGGTAATTTTCATTATATGACAATTGCTCTTTTATGTACCTGTGCCTAAATAAACTAACTTAAGCAACCTTATGCGAGTTTTCGATCAATAGAGAGACGCTTCTCAGTGTATATATAATGTGGGTTCACTACAGTCCTTATTTTGGGATTTTTGTGTGCTAAATGGTTAGTAATTATTGTTGCGTGCATACTCCTTAGAGGGATCAAATGAACCATACAAGAAATGCATTTATTTAAATAACTTAACATACACCATTGAATATTACCTTACTGCTCAATTATAGGAATTAAAATGACCCATAAAGTGTTATAATAAACACCCTCATAATATCATCCTTCATCATCTTTTCTGTCTGAAATCTTTACCCACAAGTCAAAACCGAATATATATTTTTTTCTATTATAGATATGTAAAAGGTCGCGCCATAGATGAGAAACTCAACTCTTCTCATTTAAATATTTTAGAGTGATACGATTCCTTTAGGTTGATGCGATATGCTCAAGTGCCTAGAAACATTTCTTTTAAGTCATAAAAGCGAATACTATCACAGTTGTGGGTTTGAGTAGCGCCGCTATAGACATTAGTGGGTTCAGTGCATTATACCTATATCTTGGGAAGAGGGTCGACCCACGTACAATGTTGCGTCTTGAATCTAGAAATGTGAACAATTTAGTAAAGAAAATCACTCACGTGCCACTCTCTCTTATATTCAAATAAAGATGTAGGCAGCCATCTAGCCTATTGTGACTCCCCTATATTCCATTTATACCTTCTTCCCTTGGCGCATATACTCGTACACCAAGGTATGTATTTCTCCGAACGGATATCCTAAAGCAAACTTCGTCTCTACAAAAAAAAAATATATTATCAGAGTAGCAACAGACAGCTCGCTCTCATTTTTTTGTCTATTTGCAGGAGTTCCCAAGGGCTGTCTTTTTGTTTTTGTTACACATTTCTGACCTCCATGACACCAAACAATTTCATCTTGTCTGCTGATAAACCAGATCCTGCAACATAATTATATGTAAACCTCTACTCTCGAATTTTCCTTGGAGACCCTAAATGTCACACTCGATCCTGGCCACACAGCTGTTGTAACATCAACTGTGGACTTGGCCCCAGCAAGGCCAATGTTGCCCATTCGAGTTATCGTGATGGAATGTAGTGTGTACGAGTCATCTTTTCCAGTCTCTGGAGGCTCTACCACAGATCGAAGGAGAGAATAAGCTCAACAAGGTATATATACAGTATATAAATATTTCATAGTATGTTATGAAAATTTATCTTTTTACTATAAGCCGGTGTGGATGTGAAAGGCTAGTTTAAGTCGAATTGGAAACTACCACCGTTTTCTCAGTGACGAATCAGAACCGAGACGATAAATACAAGAACACAAGAATGAAGGAACACTGCAGTAGATCTATTGGTCCAAACTACGCAGTTACAACTCACCCACACCCACTCATGTACCCGTCCAACCTATATTTAAGGGTACCTTAAGTTTTGGGTGATAGGGTCTTGAACATCCAACAGGCTTGTGTGAGCACTTTAGGCAGGAGGGAAGACAAGTAAGTGGTTTTTATGACTTGACTTTCTGTTGGAACGTGACCAAGGGATTCAGTCAAACCGGTTAGCTGGACTCGAGTCCTGAAGGGGTGGGATGTTGCAGTTCGAAGATTCATCTAAACTATGTCAGCACGCTGCTCGAAATATAGCGATTGAATGAATGGGTGAATGTGTTTCCTCTTTTTTTGAGCCACCTACCTCAGGTGTGCTCAGAGATAGAGACGAAGAGAGAGACAGAAAGACAGAGACAGAGAATCGTAATAATGTTTCCCATGTTACTTGAAAGATATTATTAAATAACGAAAAAAATTGCAGACAATATCAACTATAAATAAGCATCATAAGTATATATGACGAGAGAAAAACAAAATAGCCGATGAGTGTCAGTAGCATTTGTATGTTTCTTCTTCAGTTTAAGTAGTGACACATTGTCTTTAAGTAGGTAAATAACATCTGTCAAAGGCCAACTGGAGTATTACTTGCATAATTTGTAGGTACAGCAGGAAGACTACTTGTTTATTAAAAAAAACATTACCATTGCTTTATATTAAGACAATGCTTGCTTAAGCTACATAAAGCTGATAAGCTTAACTTTATACTCTAAACAATATATCTCATGTATGTGTGAATTACAAGGTACACACATGTAAGAGTCCTTGAGACAATATCGTCAACGGCGATAAAATAAATATGAATTATTTATATTACTACAGAGGCTAAGATCCATATTTAAGATAATTGCACACCATTTGCGTTACATCATTATTCTTAAACTCAATAAAACACAAGCCCCATTCTTTGGGAGTTAGATTAGACTGTGATCCACTCACCAGAGCGCTGTGACAGTTAACACTGACGCTGAATTTATCAACTCCTTAAAATATTACGTGTAATAAAAACACCCTAAACCATAATTTGATCTAGTCATGTTATTTAATATATTTAAAAGTTTTATTTATGTATCAAATTTAATTTGTTAACACTCATCAAAGTTTCACTTGAGTATTATCAAAGATGGGCAGGGATTGAACTTAGTGGTGCAGGGATTGAACTTAGTGGTGCAGGGATTGAACTTAGTGGTGCAGGGATTGAACTTAGTGGTGCAGGGATTGAACTTAGTGGTGCAGGGATTGAACTTAGTGGTGCAGGGATTGAACTTAGTGGTGCAGGGATATCGCTAATTGTGAGAACAGAAATGTAACGGAAGTGTTTCCCGCTCTGCAGGAAAACCACTTCATCGAGAGCCATCTGAAAAATTGTCTTTGATGTCAGAATGTTTTCAGAGGCCTGAGCACGGTTCTTTGAACCCTTTGATGTCGCAGTGATGCAGAGAGTAAAATTCTATTATCGGTCTCTTGGTTGACAAAACTTGGCTACTGGAGAGGCCCTCATTACAATTAGCTTAGTCATGGTGATCAGTACAGTCTTATCAACAAACACTCATGACTGGCAAAGACGAACCCACGTGGAAAAAGAAATCTTATTGGGACAGTTCTGCATCCTTTATGTTGTAACATATACCCATCTCCGGCACCACCTAAAACATTTATATTAGTATCTATGGTTTCTTGGTGTAGCTGTCGTGCCGATTAGGTAAAACTTGCGATTTTGGCTTAAATAGCAACGCTCACCTTGCCATATAAGACAAGTGAAAATTTGTGTATGCAATAATTTCGCCAAAATCATTCTGAACATAACGAAAAAAATATATTTCATTGTGTTTGTTTATTATTAAATTAATGTTAACGTATCTAAAATATATTTAGTTGGGTTAGGCTAAATTAAATTGCGCTTGTTGTAATAAGGTTAGGTAGGTTTTCAAAGTTTCTCTTGGTACAAAATTATAAATTCTTACATTAACATAAATGAAAAATATATATCTTTAAACGTATAAGAGAAAATTTTAGAAAGGACTTAATGTTAGATGAGTTCTTGCTAATTGACCAGTTTTACCTAATCGGCACGACATAGCAAATACCATGATATCTAACAAGTCATGATTTAACTAACCCATATCTGTCACATATAATGGGTCTTACAGATTTTTATGTCTGTGAAAAAAGTCATTTAATTTGCTGTTCTTAACTGGACAACTGTTATATAATATTAAAAGCACATCACACGACATTTAGAAGCACACTCTATCCTAAATACTGGTGACCTGAGAAGTGGCCAAGTGTTCTTTTTCATCGTTATTTATTTTAAATAAAAAAGACCGTTGACAAAACTTAGGACTTGGTCAACACACATTAAGAGACACATTATCAGACGTGATCAACATATACTCTTACTGCACCTTATTTCACTTGGTAGAAGATACAACGTTTATCCTAACATTGATTGGGTACATAATTTCCATGTGTCAGACGATACACAGTGCAGAAAAAAAAACCTTAACCGATGTATTATAACGTTCACGTGCAAAATTTGAATCAAGAAACACAACGTTATTGTTAATTTTCAATTATTAAAAATATATAAATATAAATTTTGAGACGTCCTTTGCAAATATACTATAATTTAGAGGTCATGGAGGAAACATGTCGTGTCCTGAAATATATCACAGATATGGTCAAGACCAATCGTGGCCTCGTACAGGATAATCTTTCGTAGTAAGATTTATGGCAACTTAATAATAACCCAAAACTTTAAGTGCCGTTATATCAAGGTTATGTTCGTGAAACATCAAATGAAAGTAGCTCAAGATATAAAGACATACCTCTCCGAGGTTTAAGCCTGAAGAGGTAAGACAATATTTTAAACTTGATGTAGAAATACTGGCCTGTCTCGCAGCCTACTCTTATATCAGTAGTAGCCACTTCCTTTCCTATCAATAATAATCAGTGATAAACTGTGTCAGCAGATAGGAATCTCCAGTTGGGCATCACCTAGTGCTGCTGTTGTCTATAACCCCCTCGGACTTACTCAGGCATTATTGAAATCTAATAATTTTTTAAATATATGTAATATGTATACATTCTCAAAGAACATTACAAGAAAACTGAATCATAACGAAATGTAAACACTTTCAAAAACTAGGCCAGTTCATATTTCAATATAAGTATCCATTAAGCACAAGGTATATAACCAGACAGATGTATTTATGTGTATATACTGGGAAGCTCTTTAATTTGGTAGGAATTAAAATACATTTAACAATTAGAAAAAATAGTTTGCAATCTTTTAAAGATCTTTAAAGTTGAAAGGCCACAAAACTTAACACTAGCCCCACAGTTATTATTAACATTATGTTCATGGAGAAGATATATACCCGTTAGGGTCATTACAACGCCTGGAAAATGGGAGGCCATCGGGGTTTGATCTGAAGAAGGGCAAGATAGCTCTAATTCCTTTAACTCCCCCTTCACTAGCATCAAAGCACTCTACTTGTAGGGACTCTTAACCATGAATATTCATCATAGTTCAGAAAGTTTTTTTAAGCAACTAGTGACATGGGCGTGAACGGAGCTGGCACAGCCACATACTTCAGCTACACGAACAAGATTGGCGCCAGAGTGACAGTAAAAAGATTCAAAGCACAAAGATTAGAGTGTAGCCACTATATAAGGACACATCAAGATGACGGACAGTGTGAACAGATGGAGAAAACACTAAATAGAAAACAGAACAGTGAAATACCGTGACACTGTGCCCAGTTAAGTAAGTGACAACAGTGTTATAATAATAATAGTTACGGATTCCAGTGCTATAGGGATTACACAGAATATTGTTAAGTATGACATTACCTGTAAATGATGCTGTCGTAAGTAATGAATATCAATGAAATTCGCACATTTTAACCACAATTAATTTATGAATAAACCAAAATTAATAAACTGTACCGAAAAAAATATGTAATCCAGTGCTTCATCATTTATAATTTGTCAGTAAGAATTCAATACATTCTTATTAACGTGCCTAAAAATACCTTTTTAATTTAAAAAAAAAAGGTTATTTATAATTTTCAGCGCGATGGGTATTTGTGTTAAGATAAAATTCACCAAGATAAACAGTAAACAAAACGTAGCACTTTATGTTCATCAGCGACTATGTTGCAAATCATTAATACACTAAATTAAACGTTTCAGTGTGAAAGTCAACATATAGCTTGTTAAAACGATCACTTACTGCTTCTATTGCGACCTGTACTTCTCTTTCCAACACACAATACACGTGTCGAGGCGAGTGCACCTGTTACACGTGTGCAGGTGAGTACTGTACTGAGTGAGGCGCAGGAGGAGACTGAGCGAGTGCACCTGTTACACGTGTGCAGGTGAGTACTGTACTGAGTGAGGCGCAGGAGGAGACTGAGCATGCATGACGTGTGCAGGTGGTCTGCTTGAGGCGGCAGCAGCGTACCTGTTACTGGGTGAGTACTGTACTGAGTGAGGCCAGCTGACGACGGTGTCTGAGCCTTTCACTGCGACTTGTTATTGTTTTTGTTTCCTACCTCACAGATTCCAGACCTGTGACACAATGACTATTGAGTCTTGTGGTGGAGGTGCCGCCAGGTGCAGTGGTGTTGTGAATGGTGTTGGTGGCATCATCATGGCAACGGCAGAGGTGATGCTATCGGTGGTAGTGCTAGTGACGCAGTCTGGTACTTGCAGGTGATACATCATAGTTTGCAAGTTTTCTCAAACAGCTTCTATTATTTATTATAGACTCGTGAATGCACCAATACATTTATCAAATATGCTGGGGTACAAATGAGAAGATATTCCAAGGAATGTACGGTTGTAATTGAATATTTCTATGTGGCTTCGAATTTACGAAAAGCCATCACAATAGAAAGAAACATGTGAATATCACAGGGACAAATTATTATTATTACTTGTTAAACCCAGCTATTTGTATACTCGCCTAGTCATACTTGCGTGGGCCAGGTCTCAGCTTCTGACCCTAACATCTGTCACTTATGGTCACACTACATTCCTGACCTCATAGTCCGTTCGTACCTAGTATTAAAGTTGTGTATGAATTCTGCCTCCACCGCTTCCTCATCTAGAACATTACATTTCCTAATGTCCCTGCAACTTATTTACAATGTTTCTCTTCCCAATCGAGTTCCCTTAGTATCATGTACGTCATGATCATATTTCCCTTGGTTCTCCTCTCCTTTAATATTTCAAGATATAATTCTTTCTTGCACTCAGGCCACTAAGTCCAGCACCAGTAAACCAGAAGCCGCTGATGTGGCCCGCTGTAAGGCTCTCCAACCTTCACATCACTAACACCGCCTTCGGCATCGCACGCCAGAAGGTAGTTTTGTCGTATTCCCTCCATACATCCGCTGCCACTGAACGAGTCGTCTAATGACAACGGACCATATCAGGTGATTTTTCTTGAATAAACCTGCAACCTTCTAGTTCTATATTTGCATGTTCTTGCCTCCCTTACTGTACTCGTTTCTGGTTCTCTTTCTGCCTCCCTAATGTGTGCTCATGCATTTGTTTGCACTGAGCTCCGGTAGTCAGATTTTTGACACCCTTGCAAAAAACTATATATAGGATTCATTCCCCTTTGGCAACTAATTTCAATATACAAGAGGGCCCCGCATATACAGCACCTCTTCGGTGTTCCACGTTTCTGTTGGCTTTCAATTGAGCCATTATTCCACCCGCCGGTGAAAATCGTCGGCGGGTGGAACACTGAATCAATTTGAAGCCAACGAAAATGTGGAATATTAATAATAGTAGAGGTTCTAGTACTGTTTTCCCCGCGACCCCACTCTTTACCTGCCTTAGGCTGAAATACCCCTTTTACTATCATCGTCTTTCCATTCGTTATGTATTCCGGGAATGCATTTCTTTGTACCCATGCCTCAGAATATAAGAATGAAGGAACATTGCATCAGACCTATTGGCCCATGCTAGGCAGATCCAATTCACACCCACCCACACCCACTCATGTACCCGTCCAACCTGTATTTAAAGCTAGCTAGAGTTCTTGCCTCACTGACGCTACCTGGGAGTGTTCCGCTGATCTACAACTCTATTGCCAAACCAATACTTCCCAGTAACCTTTCTAGATCTAAATTTCTCCAACTTGAATCCATTGCTGCAAGCCCTGTCTTGGTTAGATATTTTCAACACGCTATGTATACTCTACACACTATGTATATTCATTGTACCCTTTAATCTTATCTCCCCTAATTCTGCGTCTTTCCAAAGAATGCAAATTTACTGCTTTCAGCCTATTTTTTTTAGGAAAGGTTTCTAATACTCAACCTATGTTAATAACTATAGGTCAATATCTAACTTGTTATTGTTATCTAAAAATCTTAAGAAAACTAATTCATAAGAGAGTATACTCTTTCCTAGTAGTATCTCACAATATACTCAACCCCTCCTAGTTTGGTTTACCCAAGAAGAAGTACAAATGATGCTATTATAAAAATGGTGGACTCTATGCAGTTCTTGAGAAGAATGAATATTCACTGGGCCTCTTCCTAGATCTTAGGAAAGCTTTCGATACAGAAGACCACAACATCCTGTAACTTAAACTAGAACATTATGTTATCAGAGGTCATGTTCTTGCATACCTAAAGTGCTACCTTAACAGCAGACACCAGTATATTCCCATCAAGGAAGTAACCTCATCAACTTGACATATCGACATAGGGGTGCCTCAGTGCAGTAATCTCTGCCCTCTGCTTTTCCTCATTTGCATCAATGATCTTCCTAATGTATGTTAATTACATAACCCTCTTTTGTTTACCTTACAACTTTTGTGTCTTAACTGCTGATCTATAGACCCTTAAGCTTCATCGACCGGCATTACCGGTTTCCTATCTCTTGAGATCTAACATAGATATGTAAGGAGTTTGCCACCACCACTTCCACATCCAGCTTATTCCACTTCTCTACTGCAAGGAAACAAAAATTATTCCAACATCCCTGTGATTCATATGTTTTTATCTCCCATCTATGTTCCCTTGTACTTGGTCCTCGCACTGCAAATAATCTGTCCTTGTCCTTATGCATGTGCGCGGTGTCAAGCAGTACCATATAAGCCAGACAGCCAGGTACCGGCTGAAGATGACAGGACAATACTAAGGTGTGACTGCTGCACCTTCGGTCTGCGACTCCTTATATAATTCTCACTCTGCGCGTCGAAGATGTCCTCTCCCGGCAAGAGATTTATAGTTTTGCATCGTGTCACGGCGTTAGATTACAATTTTTACATATAAAACAAGTAAACCTGAACTATAAAAACAAATTTTAACTGCATTGCTGTGAAAATTGCAGAAAAATAAGTGTTAAAATCTACCAGAAATCATATATAATACAGCAACATTAAAAACCTGTAAATCAAAGTTTCGAAGGAAAATAGAACAAATATTGAAGAATATCTACTCATGAAATCGTAATGACACGATTGCAAACAAACCACGGTACGGGCGGGGACTGAACTCGCGGTGAGTTAGTCGTAAAACTCAAGACCGACGCGTTAGCCAATGGGCCAGCTGGCTACAATAAGATTCATCCAACTAGGTATATTTATACACTATAGGAAGGTTAGCATAGGCACCACTGTGACCACAAATGCAAGTATACCTAGTTGGATGAATCTTATTGTAGCCAGCTGGCCCAGTGGGTAACGCGTCGGTCTGGAGTTTTACGATTCATTAGCCGCGAGTTCAATCCCGCCCGTACCGTGGTTTGAAGAATATTATAATAAACTTATTTCCAGTCTTTGCTCTATTTGTAGTCCTTGATTTCCCAACCAATAAATGTTTCATTCACGTTCCATCGAGACACTGTAGATTCTGGATACCTTAATGTCTCATAAAGATTAAAATATTTTTCTACATTCATAAAGCAGCATTAATGAAAAAAAAGTACCCTGTAGGAAAATGTAGAATATAACTTTGGTGCGTCTGTGTCTGTGTCTAGCATTAGGAATAATATTAGGATAGAAGTAAATAATGAAACCGAATGTTATAGGAATGCAGTTAGAAGCCTGAGTAGGTCTATAACCCACCGGGATAACTTGAACGTATATAAGTACGTTTATAGAGCAACTTGCGATGTGAAAAGACTGACTGATGTTGTAGAAGCCAGGCTTAGGCTTGGGTACACGTACTTCTGGCACCTTGGCAGAAATACAGATGATCAAACCAAATGTAAAGTATGTGGCCAGCCCTATGGTCACTAACTTGAACACTATGTGCTTAATTGTCCACTTATTGAGGAATATAGATAGACAATATAATAACCTATGTGATATGACAAAATATCTTAGTAAAAATAAGATACCAGACATACGAAGCAAATTTCTTAAATTTGTTTGCAACAGGTAAGTGAGTTGTAGATTTAAATCTAGATGTACTCCTGTAAACTCTTTTGGGGCCTAGTTTCCATTTTTTTTGTGTATCCATATGTTCTTGCGCTACCGTCCACAGTGTGGACATGGCCCGGTCCGAAGGACCGACTCATATGGGGTGCACAATAACCTAGCTGCTTCGGCGGCAAAATCTAAAATCGAGGTAGATAACATAAGCGGTTGGATAACCGAGGGTCCAGGAACCTCTATAAGATGAACCGTAAATGAATATTGAGAATGACGTATGACTCGAAGGATGCTAAGACAGAGTTCGACTGAAATTACCTATTTGTAATTACTTATTTATAGCTACAGGAGCAAAGTTATGTTCATAGTGTCCCGTCTTCAATACTTTGCTCATCATGCAATTTTTGAAAATTTCCCAATGTTTGTAGCACTTCATATATATTGTTGTAATTCATTCCGCTGATCCACCACTGTGAATAAAAATTTCCTAGTAACCCTTCGGCTTCACTTTTTTTTTTCTCAATTTGCAACTTTGACCTCTATTGATCCTTGTTGCCAGTACGAGAAAATCGTGGCTCGGCTCGTAGCGCACTAAACTCACACACTGAGTGCCCGTAGTTCGATCCCCGGTACGGGTGGAAACATAGGGCGTATTTCCTTACGATACCTGCCGTCCATGTTCACCGAGTGGTGTGGGTCGGATTCTGGGAACAAAATTAACCTTTGCTCGAAATGCTTTGCATGACCAGGGGCTTTCCGTATATTATGTCATTGATGTTAGCTAGTCTGTGTAAGTAGTACTAGTAGAAATAAAGATTATTATTATTATTATTATTATAGTAGTAGTAGTAGTAGTATTTCCTTTTGTGATCTTACATGCAGTTATTATGTCTCCTCTCTTCGTTCCATCGGCCAGCCTGGGTCTCTTTAGGGCTTTCAGTCTTTCATCATAACTCATAACAAATTATGGTAGAAAACTAAACACTGAGATGATAGTAAAGTGGGAAATAAAAATGAAGTTACAGTGCCTTAGTTGGAACAACTCACAACTAACTCACTATTTACAGAGGAAACTTTAAACGAAGTTTCGATCAGTCACAGATCCTTATCAGTTTGCGAGTGAGAGGTAAAACGGAGAAAGTCAAAATAAACTTCGGGTGAGATAAGAGACAACTAAGATCAGGAGAGGTGAGATGGTCATGGTGAGTACAAGTTACAGGATACGTGTGTTCCTCAGATTAAAGTATTTAACAGTGCACTAGGAAATGTAAGCATCAGTGGAAACAAAATTAGAACTAAGATTCACGTTACTACGGAAATCTCCTCTATAGTTTCCTCTCCAATAGTGGGTTAGTTATGGAGTAGCAAGTGAAAGCTTGGATGTGAGGTGTTGATGCACGAGCGAGGGGCGAGTGGCTACGTTCAGTTCTAAGTAACCTGGCCTTATAGAGGGCGAGTACGGTTTATGAGGCGCTCATTATTGGGACGACTCATATAGAGTTACTAGTTGCTTAGTTTGATGTAAACCCATCAGTTGAATGAGTCATTAAGACCACAATTCACTAACCAGCAAGGATATTTTAATACATAACGAAATACATTTAAAAATATTCAGCTACTGTTGTTACCGGGTAGGCTATAAAAGGGCCTGTTAATGGAACAGGCTCTTTTATAGCCTGCCTGGTCTACATGGTAACGATCGACTCTTTGAGAGATATAAACCATTTATCTGACGAGAAACCTAATCGTTTGTTGGAGAAGGTTAGTTATTTACTGTTAAAGCCTTCAAATTTAATTTTCTTAATATATGCTTTTTTTCTTGTTTGTTTATTTTGTTAGGTACTGCAATGAAAATTAGCAAACGTAAATTCTAAACAGTGAGGAAGTTACGTATGCAACTGGTGGGAAAAATATCACTAGGATTTAAATCTAAGTGACACCCGCTGGTGTACTGTAGTGGGCGGTTATGACCCTGGCCAGTGATCAAGTTTCTGACCATCCCTGGAGAGAGAGACAGATAGAGAGAGATAGAGAGACATATAGAGAGAGTGAGTGGGTGAGTTATGCATCAGTCTTGAAAGACTGAAGCCGTTCAGAAGAGGTATACTCAAGGTATTTCATGGAAAAAAAAATATTACACCGTTTTAAAAGCAGAATTAACATTATACACTTCAATAACAATCCCAGGCATCTTAGTGCAGGATAAACCAGTGTTAAAAATTTGTCCCTCGGAAACCAAATCCGAAAATGTTTTATATAAAATTGACCAGAGGGCAGCTGTGCATGCCACTAGTTACAAGAACATTGCTCTAGTTACAGTACACCAGCGATGCAAATTTGAAGTCAATCAAATGAAGTGTTTTCAATTTATAAGCGAAAACTTTGGAGAAAAAATCGGGCAACCACCTAAAGAATTACTTCTGGGATACATATACAGAAATGCGTTTATTTCAGCGTACATAAATATCGTACTTATTTTATTTTTATTTTTTTATTGTTGCGATATCTATCTTAATAAATTTGCAATGTCTTATTTATATCCCCTTAATTTATCCCTTTCATCCAGTAATTCGTCCAGTTATACACTTAATATATGTCACTCCTCATAAGCCATTCAAAGGATTATAACTTTAAGGAGTTTAATCTTCGTAAGAAAGATTTCTCTTAGGGATTAATTTTGCCATCTCTGTATGAATTCAATATAATTTATTTTCGTTCTGTGACTAAACCTGCTTAGCTTATTTATATTTTGTCCTTACGTATGAGCTACTGCTATTGTTTACTTTCTAATTTGGCTTGATATCGAGAGGTGCAGATCTTTATTGACATACAAGATTTAAAATGTATGGGGGATGGAACCCAGGAAGGTCATTTTCCTAAACATGGTAGTAACAAGAACGAAGGAACATTGTAATAGGCCTATTGACCCATGCTAGGCAGGTCTAACTGACACCCACCCACACCGATGTACCTGTTCAACTTATATTTAAAACTACCGAAAATTCTTGCCTCAATGATGCTAGTTGGGAGTTGAATCTTCCTCCCTCTCGCAGAATACGTGGTGACTCCTTGTCGGGCTCTATTGCCTTTGATGAATCCAATTACATTAAAAAGTGTCTTAATGACTGACGTAAATAAAAAGCGTTTGTCAATGAGTCGTTCGTAAAGAATGAGAAGCGTCCGATAATGATAACTTTTTTTTTTCAACAGCACCAGAACATTTTTGTGGCTGATGTAACAAGTCTTGCATATACTTGTTACATATTACTTGTTCTCAACTGGTTATATGTACTCCACTGGTCACGTGTCTTCATCTGGTCACATGTACTCAGTCACGCTGTATATAACTGATCACGCAAGCAATGGTCACGTGTACTCAAGTGGTCTTGTTTATTCAACTGGTCATATGTACTCAGCTTACTTACTGTATGGGTCAGTTACATCACAGATCAAATGACAAAACCAGCACCAGTTGACCTTCCCGAATAATATTTATATATACAGTCAATGGCTGTATATTTCAAGTTTGCACTAGCCTAATAGAATTAATGTATCAAGTATAGGCTGTATATAGTGTAAATTATATGCCGGATATAGTGCATAAACATATATTTTTCATAAAATGTTTATAGTGTGTGTTCATGCAAAGTTTATTTTCTGATTTTTACCCTTTGTCAAATTATCTAAATGAATGATTAAGAAATGATGACCAAGGAGGTGGTTCAGTATGTCAGTAAAAGACACAAGCTGCTGAGCAACTTTTTAAAGCAACTTTTTATTTCTCTGTGCAGAGCTTTATGACTTGATAAAGCTCTATGACTTTATGACTTGATAAAGCTCTATGACTTTATGACTTGACAAAGCTCTATGACTTTATGACTTGATAAAGCTCTACACAGAGCGAAACGTTGTCCATATAAAAGTGTTCTGCCACTTGGGTCTTTCTCTTCATACTTATCGGCAATACACCATTTCATCCAGATTTTTTTTTTAATTTTACTTCCCACGGTCAACCTATGGTCTGCTTTCACGGACGAGCGCCCACAGGTTGAACCCAAGAGCAGAGGTGCTCATGAAACGATTATTTATTACGATACACCAGCCTGAACGTTTTCCTGAGAGTGTGTGAACCCTTAAATACACCGTCAAGTGTTTTATTATATGCTTTTGGAAAGATTATTTCTCAATTTAGAGATTAAAATATTATTGATGTTAGTGCATCAGAGAATTGAGGTGTTACGATTCACATGTAAAGACCTTAAACCTAACAAACGCAAAGGTCAGGGTATTGTACACAGAGAGTTGTGTATTAGTCGGTGTATCAAGTTTATGCTATTTCCTGTTTTAGGTATTAAAGTATCCTTGTTCTTATTGTCAGGTGGATTGAGGCTTTAATTAATTCCTGGGTAGTCAACACGCCTGTAAACTAACACAAGAGTATATATAGAATACCTAGGGGATAGAGTACACCGACAGGTACTAGATGCCATACACGCAAAAAAAGGAGAGTTTAACAAACGTTTGTCATCATTTACGACTATCATTAACGTACGCTTGTTATCATTAACGTACGCTTGTTATCATTAACGTACGCTTGTTATCATTAACGTACGCTTGTTATCATTAACGTACGCTTGTTATCATTAACGTACGCTTGTTATCATTAACGTACGCTTGTTATCATTAACGTACGCTTGTTATCATTAACGTACGCTTGTTATCATTAACGTACGCTTGTTATCATTAACGTACGCTTGTTATCATTAACGTACGCTTGTTATCATTAACGTACGCTTGTTATCATTAACGTACGCTTGTTATCATTAACGTACGCTTGTTATCATTAACGTACGCTTGTTATCATTAACGTACGCTTGTCATCATTAACGTACGCTTGTATCATTAACGTACGCTTGTCTTATCATTAACGTACGCTTGTTATCATTAACGTACGCTTGTTATCATTAACGTACGCTTGTCATCATTAACGTACGCTTGTATCATCGTACCTTGATCATAACGTACGCTTGTCATCATTAACGTACGCTTGTATCATTAACGTACGCTTGTCATCATTAACGTACGCTTGTCATCATTAACGTACGCTTGTCATCATTAACGTACGCTTGTCATCATTAACGTACGCTTGTCATCATTAACGTACGCTTGTCATCATTAACGTACGCTTGTCATCATTAACGTACGCTTGTCATCATTAACGTACGCTTGTCATCATTAACGTACGCTTGTCATCATTAACGTACGCTTGTCACATTAACGTAGCTTGTCATCATTAACGTACGCTTGTCATCATTAACGTACGCTTGTCATCATTAACGTACGCTTGTCATCATTACGTACCTTGATCATTAACGTACGCTTGTCATCATTAACGTACGCTTGTCATCATTAACGTACGCTTGTCTATCATTAACTACGCTTGTATCATTAACGTACGCTTGTCATCATTAACGTACGCTTGTTATCATTAACGTCGCTTATTATCATTAACGTACGCTTGTTATCATTAACGTACGCTTGTTATCATTAACGTACGCTTGTTATCATTAACGTACGCTTGTTATCATTAACGTACGCTTGTTATCATTAACGTACGCTTGTTATCATTAACGTACGCTTGTTATCAAGTCCTGTAACGTACGCTTGTTATCATTAACGTACGCTTGTTATCATTAACGTACGCTTGTTATCATTAACGTACGCTTGTTATCATTAACGTACGCTTGTTATCATTAACGTACGCTTGTTATCATTAACGTACGCTTGTTATCATTAACGTACGCTTGTTATCATTAACGTACGCTTGTTATCATTAACGTACGCTTGTTATCATTAACGTACGCTTGTTATCATTAACGTACGCTTGTTATCATTAACGTACGCTTGTTATCATTAACGTACGCTTGTTATCATTAACGTACGCTTGTTATCATTAACGTACGCTTGTTATCATTAACGTACGCTTGTTATCATTAACGTACGCTTGTTATCATTAACGTACGCTTGTTATCATTAACGTACGCTTGTTATCATTAACGTACGCTTGTTATCATTAACGTACGCTTGTTATCATTAACGTACGCTTGTTATCATTAACGTACGCTTGTTATCATTAACGTCCCGCTTAAATGTTATCATTAACGTACGCTTGTTATCATTAACGTACGCTTGTTATCATTAACGTACGCTTGTTGATCATTAACGTACGCTTGTTATCACGTCGCTTGTTATCATTAACGTACGCTTGTTATCATTAACGTACGCTTGTTATCATTAACGTACGCTTGTTATCATTAACGTACGCTTGTTATCATTAACGTACGCTTGTTATCATTAACGTACGCTTGTTATCATTAACGTACGCTTGTTATCATTAACGTACGCTTGTTATCATTAACGTACGCTTGTTATCATTAACGTACGCTTGTTATCATTAACGTACGCTTGTTATCATTAACGTACGCTTGTTATCATTAACGTACGCTTGTTATCATTTACGATTTCTATCATTAACAAAAAAATTATCAGTAATGTTTGTTATTAATGAATGCTTACTATTATTATCGAAAGTTTCTGGAAAACTACAAATACGTAGGATAATGCAAGACTTTATGAAATGTGTACTGGGAGAGCTGAGCCACTGAAGCTGCAGTGGTCATCTGTTTGTATACAATGAGTGGATGAGCGGGGTTACCAGTGTGTGTTGAGCCGCTAAACTCTGACAACATTCAGGAGGAAGTGTTGATGAAGGCCAGTGAGGGAGAGACGGTGATGAAGGTCAGAGTGAGAGAGACAGTGATGAAGGCTAGTGTGGGAGGGTGATAAAGGTCAGTATGGGAGAGAGTGATGAAGGTTAGTGTGGGAGACAGTGATGGTTAGTGTGGGAGGGACAGTAATGAAGGTCAATGTGGGAGAGACTGAGGTGAAGGCCAGTGTGGAAAAGAAAGTGTTAAAGGTCAGTGTGAGGGAGAAACAGTGTTTAACGTCAGTGTGAGATAGTGCTGAAGGTCAGTGTGAGAGCTTGTTATTACTGGGGAAGAGTTAATGTCAGTAGGGATCATCCAGCGCCTGAAGAATGTGAGGCAATCAGGTTTTATCTAAGGAAATAAAGGACAGCCCCAATTCCCTAGATCAAGAGCCTGCCACTAACATCAAAGCGCCGCCCTTGACGAGACTGTGGGAGAGTAAATATTACACTGTAGACCTGTGCCTCGGGGAATTGTACCCAATGGATCACTGTGTAGCATTAGTAATAAAAATTCAAGACGGTGACTTGTGTTTTATTTGGCTACCTGTGTGGGGTATCACCTGTGAGGAAGTGTCACCTGGGTGGGGTATCACCTGTGAGGAAGTGTCACCTGGGTGGGGTATCACCTGTGAGGAAGTGTCACCTGTGTGGGGTATCACCTGTGAGGAAGTGTCACCTGGGTGGGGTATCACCTGTGAGGAAGTGTCACCTGTGTGGGGTATCACCTGCAAGGAAGTGTCACCTGGGTGGGGTATCACCTGTGAGGAAGTGTCACCTGGGTGGGGTATCACCTGTGAGGAAGTGTCACCTGTGTGGGGTATCACCTGCAAGGAAGTGTCACCTGGGTGGGGTATCACCTGTGAGGAAGTGTCACCTGGGTGGGGTATCACCTGTAAGGAAGTGTCACCTGGGTGGGGTGTCACCTGCGAGGAAATGTCACCTGGGTGGGGAAGTGTCACCTGGGGGAGCGGAGACTGGAGATCATCTGGCCTAGTATCACTAGGCTGGAGATGTTTCACTGGTCAGTACTGCTAACTCAGTACTGCCAGGTTCTACATGCACTTCCAAGCCTAAGATGAGACGAATTTCGGTTGACACGTTTACTCTCGCTGATGTGTAAGAAAGATGAAGACACTTTCAATTTGTTATGTATAGTCACTAACTGTGGAGAGTTGGTTTCTCTTTTACCTTTGCTAAATTTAAAGTGTTGAGAAGACAAATACACTGGCATGCCACGAAAAATATGACAATACATACGTCATGACATCAACAGTGTTAAGTATAAGGCTTAGGGAAACGTAGATCATAAAGTGCCTGGGAAATGAAATGTGATCAGGTCTTATTCAAGAAAGTGGACGGGTAGCTTCAATTCCTAGGATCAAGAGCCCTTTACCATATCTAGGCCCCACCCTCTCCCTTGAGAAATTTCAATTGTTAAGGCCGCAACCCACAAAAACACTAATATGAAGAATATCCTAATCCCTGAGACAGGGACTAAATTTTTTTGAATGTATTTACGCAGAGGTACACATCTGGGTGTATACCCTGGGAAAATTTACTCAGAAAAATTACTATGAATTGAAGTAATGTAACGATGTCACAAGCTACCCACAATGCCCTAAAGGTTTAAATATACCTGTACTCACCAGTGAAATAACCACAATAACAGTTTTAAGTGCGCGGTCACAAGCCAAACACAGACTTCATCCAGCACTGTCCAAAGTTCTACTGAGACAAGGTGAACCCATGTTGCACTCGAGTCGGGTCCTGTGCGAGAGTGCATGTGTTCTCACTTTGTGTGTGTGTACTCTCCTATATGTGGTTGCAGGAGTCGATTCACAGCTCCTGGCCCCGCCACTTCGCTGGTCTCTACTAGGTCCAATCCCAGCTCCAAGAGCCTTATCGTACCTCTTCTTAAAGTTGTGTATGGATCCAGCTTCTACTACATCACTCCAGATTGTTCCACTTCCTGACAACTAAGGTTAAAGAAATAATTCCTAAAATCCCTATGATTCATCTGAGTTTTCAGTTTCCAGTTGTGTCCCATTTTTCCTGTATCTCATCAGTGAAACATTCTGTCCCTGTTCACCTTGTCAATTTCTCTCAGTATTTTATACGTTGTTATCATGTCCCCCTATCTTCCAGTGTCATCAGGTTAAGTACCCTTCACTCTCTCATCATAGAACATACCCGTTAACTCCGGGAATAGTTGTGTGTGTGTGTGTGTGTGTGTGTGTACTCACCTAGTTGTGGTTGCAGGGGTCGATTCATAGCTCCTGGCTCCGCCTCTTCACTGGCCGCTACTGGGTAGTGTCCCTGCGCCATGTATGTGTGTACGTGCGTGCATTCGTGCGTGCGTACCCATTATTGGACTTAAACTTACCCATTATTGTTTGCTAGAGTCTTGGCTCCTGGCCTTGCCTTTTACTATTAGCTCTATTGGTTAGTTGCTTCGTGGGTTCTTCCTCGCTGGCTCTTCAAACTACAAATGGAATTTGCCTTCATTACTTTCTCATTCAATTCATTTTTTCTACTTTACATCCATAAGACTGAAGTATTTCTGACATCTCTAACTCAACAGTATTTACCCTGTTCCTCACATTTCAGACTATTTTGTCTATCCTCCTTATCATATGTGTATCTGGGAAGGGATGAGGGAAGGTTGCCTTCACTATTACATCACCTGCACTCTACTCGCGCATTACTGCCTGCTCCTGCATTACCTTCTCCTACGCTTCCTTCTTCTCCTCTTAGTGCTTCACAATCTTCTACACTCTCTCCTCTTCGTACACTGTGGACACACGCTTCCTCTCCCTCTCCCACCTCTGCCCCACCCCTCGGACTGCACAATGTCAGCCAGTTTCACTGCCCCACACATAGCACCATTCATACTTACACTTCAGTTCTTGCCATCATTTAGATTCTCTGCATCATTGAGTTATAACTTACAAGAGACACAATGCTAATTTAAGAACGTGTGAACAAAAGACGTGCTAGGCCCTGCTAGGAAGATTCTACTCACCCGAAAACAATATATTGCTTAATATATAGATTTTGTTAACGACCAGTTCTCAATAGTTGAGTCAGGTCACAATACTCAGATTATTATAATCACATAAACGCTCTAAACTTGTATGGGTCCTTCAGCGCAGCCAAACACTTAGGATAAAGTGTGACCAAGTGCCTCCTCTATGACTCATGGTTGGACTCCCATTTAGGCAACTTGGCCCAAGCTTATTGCGACTGGTGATGCTGGCCTCCAAAACAATGGCATATATGGAACTCTTCAAGTGAGATATTCATATTAATATCGCTTGAGAGCCTATTATCAATGATGGTTTGGAGTCAGCCTCCTTGATGAGGTATCATCTAGTGTGGAATGCCAATGTGGCAATGTGAAGAAAAAACGCATGTTACAGAACGTGGTGCTAAACCAGCAGGGATCAAATAGTCCACGAATTTGAAGTAATAAGGTTTGATCTGAGGAAGGAGTAACTCCAATTCTTTGTATCTAAAGCCCTTCTCTAGCATCAAGGAACCCCCTTATCCTTGAAGGGGTTATGGTTGGGAGGCGAACCCTTAGAGCACTCAGTACATATAAAAAAAATATTGAGCATATAAACAATATATACACATACATAATCTTAATGGATGTTCTTTATAGATTATCGACTGAATACGTTACAATTCATGTTAGTAACCTTAGAATGACCTACTACGTGTTATGGTATGATAGCCCAAATGTAGCAGCGAATATATGATTATAATTACAAAAAAAGAATGCCAGAACTCTGAGGTGACCATTCAGCTTATGAAGCAGTCTAAGCTGTCTCAGTGACGCGGCTCTTCTCATTAGGAGTTCCGCACTCTGCTACTTGTCAAGTTGCGTTATTTTGTCCAAATATATCCCTATCCCTTTCAAACTACGACGATAAAGAGGGTTTTTACAATTATTTAAATTCGACCCAATACTTTAAATTACAACTTTTTTCTTAAAGTGTCTTTGTGATAAATTACCTGTATGAAGTTTACAGGGTATTTCCTGAATTATTACATGTAAGTAATTTGGGTGAGGTAAGTGGGACTTAGTCACAGTAGATCACAGGACTGTCACTCCTTAGATGCCCACTCCTCCACCACTCTCACAAAAAAGCTTGACCTGACATTAAGTTAATAATTGCAATATTAAACATTAATACCAATATTGGTAAATTATAAAATAGTGCAGACTGTATGAAAATTAAAGGAAACGATCTCCAAAAAGGATTAATGGGAACACTAATACACACAGGGTAAGAATGTTCTAATTGACACCAGGCACATATGTAACAAAAGGGTAGAAATTAAGAAATTTATATTACTACTTACCATTTATATTGTAGTTGGTCAACCCACAACACCTACCTAACAAATAGAATCCTACTAGCCAGCGAGAAAACTAAATGAAAGGACTAATGGCGTACATACTGGATGTGTTGCTTGGCGATGCCTCATTATTTCAACTATCACCACCTAATTCTGGAGGCCCCGTAAATTCTCTGTCCCTATTCTTCAACAGGGGACATTCCAGTACTTATTAATTATAGTTTAAGGTCGATTCATTCAATTATGCCCTTAATGACGCCGGATTACTAGACGATTTCACCACAACCAATGCTCACACATGAATTCACTATGACAGAGTAGTCAGGAAGTGGAATAGTCTAGAGAAAGATATAGTGGAGGCAGGAACCATACATAGTTTTAAGACGAGGTATGATAAAGCTCATGGAGCAGGGAGAGCAGAGACCCAGTAGCGGACAGCGAAGAGGCGGGGCCAGGAGCTGAGTCTCGACCCCTGCAACCACAATTAGGTGAGTACACACACACATACATACAACAGGCCTAGTGTCTAATCGACATGTGCCTATGACAAAATGGTAACTAACTAACGTCCTTCTCCCTCTGTATCACTCCGCGGTCTGGTGTTTATTAATATTTACCAGTCTCACATTGATTGTCCACATCTATTCCAACTGCTGCCTCAAAATTTGATACAACTCTTAATCACGATAATAATAACCACGATTTAAACTACTTGAAGTCTTACTAGTAAGACGCAGTTAAAGATGGATTACATTCATGAGGCGCTAAACCCTTAAGAGTTATACAGCTTGAGGAACGGGAGGTAATCAGGTTCGATCCAAGGAAGGGAAGGATGAGTCCAATTTCTTGGAACAAGAGCCCCTTCTCCTTTGAGAAGAGTTGATGTATAATAATGGAAATTACATTTTCGTCTCTGTTATTTAATTAAGATCTTAAGAATATTAGATAGAAACTATAGAATTATGAAAAGGCAATTTTAGTGCAGGGCTCTCGTCTACTCATGCTTAGTTCCCTCATAAAGAATATTAAACCCATCACTAATATCTGAAAGCATCAATAACTCACCTGTATCGTAGATAATAGTTGTTGTGTATTCTTCGAAGTCCGTAGTTTGTGACGTCAGCCTTGTCAAGGTTATTACTTTCTCTGGAGATGTAAAATGTCTGGAAACTGAATAAAATGAGTGTGTAGTTGGCGCCTCCGCCAGGCAGGAGGTGACGCTGAAGAATGGCAGAGGTGGGGGGCCGCTACCAGCCAGTCCACTGACGCTCCACAACTCCTTCCAACTTTTCAATGTATTTATGTTTGCTTAATTATGTCTGTACTCTTAATGTATCTACTAGCATTACCTACCGTTCAAACTAGTTGATGTCTGGGGATCATCTCTCAAGTGATGATACCAGAAAAACATACGAAATATGATTGTGTTATCAATATTTTCGATTATTTATGCTATTTATTTTACATTCTTTCAAAACTGATATCTCTGATTAATTACTAATATTAATATTTGTTATATATTGCTGTCCCCAAAGGGGACAGCAATATAATGAAGTTTAATTTCTTTTTTTTTTCTTCCTCCAATGTTATCAAATTTAATAATGGTTCATCTGATCTTCTTGAAACCTTCGAAGTTTATGTATTTTAAGAAACTTTGGATTGTTAATGGGCTGTGTGGATGGCAGTTTAGATTGTAGACAATTTAACACAGAATGTAAATGAGAAAATAAAACAAAGATATTAAAAACTCACGTTTTATGGCTTTTCTAAGTTTCACCAATTTGTTGACCACTTAAATAATATAGTTTCGTACTGCTTTATTATAGAGCCGATCATGTTCTAAGAAGGTACAACATTGTTTTCTTCCTGTAAAGTTTTCCTTTATAGTTTGAGAAAGCCTTATGTGATTAGTTTTACATTTTTTCAGTGCTAATGAACTATGACTAGGACATTGTTCATGGAACTATTGTGATAAGGTTTCTTTCTATCAATTTTACGAAGACAGTCTTGTTAAAGTGATGATAAATGTGTTTTCTGTGCGATAATTTAAAAGCTTCAAACTTCCATCACTGTTGTTTCCTGCTTCCATGAAGGTTGGGATTATTTTTCGAGCGTATAGGCGCCAATCTGCTAATTTTTCTTTTAAAATGGTGTGGTATTTTTTCAGTGAAATAACTTATTGTAATTATTGTAATCAGTGTAAGCGTGAAATAACGTATGCCTCTTCTGAATGCTTTTCGATTTAGGCTCGTCGGTGTAAATTTGAAAAAATGCTAGCAGTTATTAAACGTAAAATTGTTGGCTTGTGTTCAATAAATGGAGAATGCATCTACTGTACGGCTTCAAACTTTTCACACTGATGCGATTTTCTGAAAGGAAGCTTCCCATTAATTTTGGAATGCTTAAGTTTTAATTTACCAATTATATTAAACAATTTGTTTTCTGTGCAATACTGGAATAATTTATCTTCTGATTGCCTATAAACCTTAAATGCTTATGTATCTTACTTACAAAAAAAATTAGATTGCTTTTTGGATGTGTAGGTGCAAATTTGCGGATTTTATTGACGAAACTGTAGAAATTGAAATTCTGGTTTTCAACGCAGATAACTTTAGAATGCAAACTCGGAGAAGCTTAAAACTTAAAGAGATGCTGTCTCTATGTGTTAACTAGAGAATGCCTCTTCTGTTTGACTAAATTTTCGAGTTAGTGTATCTTAATGAAACGTTCTAATTAGCTTCTGGCTGTGTATGTGCCATTTTCCAAGTGATTTGTAAATGCCTCTTCCGATTGGTTTCAAATATTCATTGCTGACACTTAACTACAATAGAAACTTATGTTGTCCACCCTATTCCTTTGCTTTCATTGATCCCTACATAGAAGGAACTGCGTTTATGGGATACTGGAATACCTTTATCGGATTGCATTAGGGAGACAGCAGTCACTCTAGCTCCATCGACAAAATATCCCTATTGTGTCAGTATGACCAATCATCAAGCAATAGAAACAGAGAACGTTAAATAAAAATGTCATTTCAGTAGTAAACGTTATTTCTATAGCAGGTGACGATGTTATTTGCTTTTAGATTTTGCCCCGAGGAGCAGGTTTAGTGGGAGTTCCACTAAACTTGCGAGTGAATGTACCACCAAAAAAGTCAGTACATAATGACCCAAATAGTTAACATGCAACAATTTTTTTAGTAGCTGACCACTGTTAATAGAGTGGTGGCTGGATCCCTTTCGTAATTCATACTTCTATTAATGTTTTTTTTTTTCACCACACAGGCCGTTTCCCGTCAAGGTAGGGTAACCCAAACTAGGAAATACATTCACCATCATTCATTCAAAAGATGTCTTGCCAGAGGTGCTCAGACATATTCAAATGATCTTCCAAGCAGAAACATGTGTGTTAAATTAGACACATATGCAACACTTGGGTATCTTTATTGAGGAAACGTTTCGCCACACAGTGGCTTCATCAGTCAATACAAAGTAGAAGGTGTAAGGAGAGGAGTTTGAGGTTATCAGTCCCTCGGCCTGGAGTCGATGGACTGAACACATCGACTCCAGGCCGAGGGACTGATAACCTCAAACTCCTCCTCTCCTTACACCTTTCTACTTTGTATTGGACTGATGAAGCCACTGTGTGGCGAAACGTTTCCTCAATAAAGATACCCAAGTGTTGCATATGTGTCTAATTTAACAACTTGTCGGTTCTCTGAACCATTCATCTACAGAAACATGTGTCCTCGGAGCGTAGGCACTCTAGTACCTCTGTTCTTTAGAACTCGGTCCTGCTAACCGGTTTCTTTTCCTATACTTATATTAATATATATCTATAATCCGTTTATTATCCTATCTATTTACGTACCACATACGATGCATATTTTTAATTATGACAAGTTGGGGAGATAGAGTCGACCAACAGAGAAATCTGCAAGAACAGGGAAATATGCTCACTGTTTAAATCAAAGAAAATGTTGTGTTGTTTATCCATGGACTATAGTAGATTCAACCTCACTCGTTCCTCCTTACAACCACAGGAAGAGATTAAAATAATTCACAATTTTAAAGCTGACTAGAAAAATTATTTCCACATATAGTGATTTCCTTTCACTGCATCATACATACCGATACTCCATTTGGCCAGCCATGTATGTACCTATCATGCTCATCCATCCTTCAGACAACAGGGAGCAGCCGTCGACTCACCTTACAAGGAATCTGGGCCAGACGAAGGTAGACAAGGAGATTTATAACGAAGTCGCTTATATAAGGAGGGTGTCTTGATACTAGTGAAGGGTTCTTGATCCAAGAAATTCGAGGTACCCTTCCCTTCCATGGATGAAACTATCTCCATTCCTTAGGTGATGTTCAGTCCCTACAGGTTTAGCGCTTCCCTAGGAACTTAATAGTTTAAAGGGAAGAGGCTCTGGGGCGACGAGGTTTGGGTGGATAACTGTTGTACTATTACGTCCTCACTTGCTTCATGCCAACTCCTGTAGATGTTGGAGGAAGAGTGTGAGTGGCAAGTGGTGGAGATAGGTCTCCACTCCTACTCCTGCAGGTGTGGAAGAGATCGGTCTCCACTCCACCTCCTCCTGCAGGCGTGGAGCTGATGGTAGGTAGTGGAGATTGGTATCCACTAAATCTCCTGCAGATGTGGGAGGAAAAGCTATTGGTAGAGGAAGATTGGTCTTCACTCCTCCTGCAGGAGTGGGAGGATGAGCAAGTGGTAGGTGGTGGAGACTGATCCCAACTCCACCTTCTGCAGGTGTGGAAGAAAGAGGTAGTGGTAGGCCCAGTAGTACTCCAGTAGTTTGGTTACCCCTTCTTTTCCATTTTGCCCTATCAGTGTTTCGATGTGAATTCTAAAATTCAGTAGTTTTAATTTGGATAATTTTGCATGGATACACTGATAATAATAATAATAATAATTATAATATATTCGAATAACCCACACTAGACAGTAGAAATATACCGTGAATATTTCCTGTCTAACTAGAAGCCCTTCTCAGGCAATAATAACTGTTTGGTGACAGAGCTGTTACCAAACAGTTATTATTCAGATAAACATATCGATAAATTGTTCCTTTATTTCAAGACACTCTGACGGAAAATTTCTGGGACTCCACATTAACAGGTGTCTTAAATTTCAGACCCACATACAACATATTTCCAAGAAAATCTCCAAAACAGTAGGCATCCTCTCTAAGATACGGTACTATGTACCCCAAACGGCACTGCTTGCTCTTTACCACTCTCTCATCTACCCTTACCTCACCTTTGGAATTTGCTGTGGTTGAACCACAGCAAATCACCTTAAACCTTTAATTATACAACGGAAAGCAGTTGTGAGAATGATTACAAACTCCTGCGCCAGGCAACAACACACCCCACTGCTATTTAAGATCTTGAACCTGCTTAACATACAAAATATCCACTTATATTATTGTGCCTACTACATACACAGAACATTATTCTCCAATATAAACCCTCCCCTCAAACTCCTTCTTGAGAACTACAACAGAGCACACTTGCATAACACAAGACACAAAACACTCTTTGATATCCCTCGTGTCCATCTCTCCCCATGCAAAATATGCAATGCTTATAAAGGGCCCTAAGATCTGGAATTCGTTGCCTAAAAATACAAAAGGGCCCCTGCTGCCCAAAACTAACAAAACAAACACTATATACTATCGCCACCGTCAACCCAAAAATTGCCAAATTTTATAATATTATTTCAAAACTAAATTGTTCTCAATCTCATTATGTATAATGTGCTAAAATATAATACTCAGGGTCATGAAGACCATTCTGGTGCTTAATTAATGGTACTCTGTTCTAATAACAACAAATTACCCAAAATAAGATTGTGAGATTCCTTCTGAACCTGGACTCAAGAGAATTTGTAGGCCAGAATAAATTACAAAAGCTGGAAATGTTGAAGTGGCAGATAGAGTAAAGCAGCTGAAATTCACCCATGTATACAAAGTAGCTAGCACCTGGTGTCCAGAATATATTGCTGCAAATTTTGTAAAATTAGAAGCCAAAGCCAGTACTAGGGAAAGTAAACACATTTTTATAGTACCTACATTAGGTGGCTTGGTTTTTAACCAGCTCGGCTCATACCCCCTGAGAACAAGGGGTCGACCCAACTATGAGGCGGCCCGGTCCCAGACGAGACCTCCTGGGTGCTAATCGGATCAATTAGGCTGGTGATGTCCGCCGCCTGCAGTCCAGTGCATGCACCACAGCCCGGGGCCAAGGCTTACATCTACTTACCCTGTTACCTTGCAGTGAATATATATCTGGGAGTTAGTTGACTGTTGTGTGTCGCATCTTGGAGGAGGACCTAAAAATGACTCCAGTAGAAGTAAGTCACATTGATTAGCTTATCCTGGGTTACTAACTTTCGAGTTTATAAAGAATGTTTCTATTGCACAGCGTAAAGGACTGGAATGGGTTACCTGATCATATTAAGTTTATAATATAAAACAATTAAAGAATATTCTAAAAATAACTAATGAATGAAACTGTGGAAAGAGTTGTGTCTTGAATTGTTAAAATATTTATGTGTTTTTGATCTGATGTATTCAGCCTTATCGTTAGTGGTTTTTTTTTTTTTTGGGGGGGGTGTTAATGGAGTTTAAAGCCTATCGACTACATGAAGGTCATTAAGATTGCATGGTAACCTTTTCGCCACCAGACAAGACTACTTTAATCCCTAAAACACAGAATGAAAACTCTTGGCATATATACGTTAAGAGAAATGCATCTCTCAGTAAATATATCCTATGTGTCAGTCTTATTAAGTAAGTAAGTAAGTAAGTTTATTCAGGTATACACAAAAGTTAGGTAAGACTGGTCAGGAAACAGGACAATTGTTTCCTGATGCGGGTCTTAATGATATGATGACCTGTCACTGGAGCTTTTTGTCATCTGACCGAGCCCTTCCACTGGCTTACTAGTCTACCCCTTTAAATATTAATATATTTATCAGTGTCAGTCTCATGTTGATTTACTTTAATTACCATCATTAAGGGTAGAGGATAAGACGCATGTATATATGCCAATGTAAAAATACATTTCTGTAACATAAGAACCCCAATGAAAGGGTATTTAGAGGTCAACGCTCCCATCCATAACCAGGCCTCGAGGTGGATCAGTGCTTGATCAGCCAGGCTGTTACTGCTGGCCTCATGCAAACCGACGTACTAACCACAGCCTGGCTGGTCAAGTACTGAACTTTACGTACCTGTCCAGCATCCTCTTGAAGACAGTTAGGCATCTATTGATAATCCTCTTTATGTATGCTGGGAGACAGTTGAGCTATCTTGGGCACCTGACACTTACTGTGTTGTCTCTTAGTGTACTCATGGCGGGGCCATGATGATGATGACCCTCCTGCTTTTCACTGGAGGGATGTTACACCGCTTGCCGAGTCTTTGACTTTCATAAGAACATAAGAACATAAGAAAGAAGGAACACTGCAGCAGGCCTACTGGCCCATGCGAGGCAGGTCCAAATCTCCAACGGCTTAAGCCAATGCCCCGACCCAGCCAGGTCAGGTTACATTCACTTAAGGAAGGAGCACTACATCTGACCTAGTAGCACAACCTAGTCAGGACCAATTCACACCCAACCGCACCCACTCATATAATTGTCCAGCCGACCACCTGGTCAGGTCACTTCCACTTAAGGAATTAGTACAGGTCAGGTTACATTCACTTAAGGAAGGAGCACTGCATCTGACCTAGTACAAGCTCACACCCATCCACACCCACTCATGTATTTATCTAACCTATTTTTAAAACTACACAACGTCTTAGCATCTATGACGGTACTCGGGAGTTTGTTCCACTCATCCACAACTCTATTACCAAACCAGTGCTTTCCTATATCCTTCCTGAATCTGAACTTTTCCAACTTGAAACCATTGCTGCGAGTCCTGTCTTGGTTGGATATTTTCAGCACGCTATTTACATCCCTTTGCTTATTCCTGTTTTCCATTTGTACACCTCAATCATATCCCCCTAATTCTACGCCTTTCTAGAGAGTGCAGATTCAGGGCCCTCAGTCTATCCTCATAGGGAAGATTTCTGATACATGGGATCAACTTTGTCATCCTCCTCTGTACGTTTTCCAGTGCATTTATATCCATTCTGTAATACGGTGACCAGAACTGTGCAGCATAATCTAAATGAGGCCTAACCAAAGATATATAGAGTTGAAGAACAACCTGAGGACTTCTGTTATTTATACTTCTTGATATGAAGCCAAGGATTCTGTTAGCTTTATTGCGAACACTTATGCACTGTTGTCTAGGCTTCAGATTACTACTAACCAGAACTCCTAAATCCTTCTCGCAATTACAAGTAATAAGATCTATATTATTCAGCTTATATGTGGCATGGTTATTGTCCTGCCCAACATTTAGAACTTTGCATTTGTTTACATTAAACTGCATCTGCCACTTCTCCGACCACTGCATCAGTCTATTCAAATCATCCTGGAGTGCTCTAATGTCCTCGTTTGAATGAATTGGACGGCCTATTTTGGTGTCATCAGCAAATTTACTTATGCTACTATTTATTCCCTCATCTATGTCGTTTATGTAAATTGTAAACAACAGGGGCCCAAAACTGACCCCTGTGGAACACCGCTTGAGACACGCCCCCATTCTGATTTCTCTCCATTTATGCAAACTCTCTGCCGCCTATTAGTCAACCATGCCTCTACCCAGGAAAAAATTTCTCCTCCTATTCCGTGTGCCTTAAGTTTCCTCAGTAGCCTCTGATGTGGAACTTTATCGAAAGCCTTACTGAAGTCCATATACACAATATCATATTCATTACCATGATCTACTTCCTCAAACACCTTAGTGAAAAAGTTAGTAAATTCGTAAGACATGAACGCCCCTTTGTAAAACCGTGTTGAGATTCATTAATCAATTTATGCTTTTCAAGATGGCTACGAATTGCCTCGGCAATTATTGATTCCATAAATTTACCAACTATGGAGGTAAGGCTTATTGGTCTATAGTTCGAAGCTAAGGACCTGTCACCTGCCTTGTAAATAGGTATTACATTTGCCCTTTTCCACTTGTCTGGCACTATGCCAGTTTGTAGTGATATATTGAAAAGATTTGCCAAAGGTTTGCTAAGTTCCTCTTTACATTCCTTTAAAACTCTTGCAAACAGTTCATCAGGGCCTGGGGATTTGTTAGGTTTTAATTTCTCTATTTGTCTGAGGACCATGTCACTAGTTACCCCAATCGAGCATAGTCTGTTATCTTCCAGTTCTACATAATTTATTATTTCTGGAATTCTGCTAGTATCTTCCTGAGTAAAAACTGAGAGGAAGTAAGTATTGAAAATTTCACACATATCCTTATCACTGTCCGTGATCTGTCCTGAGTTACTCTTAAGTGGGCCTATCTTGTCCCTAATCTTACTTCTGTATACCTGAAAGAACCCTTTTGGGTTAGTCTTCGAATCCCTTGCGACCTTAGCCTCATAATCCCTTTTTGCTTTTCTTATTCCTTTTTTATTTCTCTCTTTAATTGAAAATATTGATTTCTTATCTGTCCATCCCCTCTTTTGATACGCCTATATATGCCTCTCTTTTGACCAATGAGATGTTTTAATCTATTGTTCATCCATTTAGGATCATTTTTGTTAGATCTAATTTCCCTACTTGGAACAAAAGTTGTCTGGGCAGCTAGAACTATGCTCTGAAAAACGTCATATTGGCAACCAAAACCACCTACCTGACCCATAGTCAGGTCATCCCAATTAGCCCACCTAGGTAATTTCTCAGCCCCATGAAGTCGGCTACACGAAAGTCTGGAACTGAGACTTGATTGCAGTTACCTGGGTAATTCCATGATATATTAAAACTAAGTGATTTGTGATCGCTTTCCCCAAGCTCTTCATTAACCTCAAGATTATTAATTAGTGATTCTTTGTTAGCAAGAACCAAATCAAGCAAGTTGCTACCTCTAGTTGGTTCTGTCACAAACTGTTTTAAAAAACAATCCTGAACCGTATCAAGAAAGTCACTAGACTCAAGATTACCTGTCACATTGTTCCAATCAATGTGTCTAAAGTTAAAATCTCCCATTAACACAACATTTTCATATCTAGACGCCTTATGAATTTCGTCCCATAGCAGCTTACTGCGCTCCCTATCCAGGCTTGGGGGTCTGTAAATCACACCCAAAATTAATTTTTCACGACCCTCGAGAAACTGTAGCCAAACAGATTCTGTGTCAGCTGTTTCTAATCTTATATCTTGTCTAACACAACAATTTAAATTATCTCTGACATACATCGCCACTCCACCACCCTTCCTGTTGACCCTATCAGTGTGGAATAGTTTGTAACCCTGAATGTTGCACTCGGAAGGCATTTCTCTATCTTTCAGGTTGAACCAGGTCTCTGTTATAGCAATAATATCTATATTACCTGCACTTGCAAGTAATCTTAGCTCATCTATCTTATTTCTTAGACTCCTACTATTTGTATAGTAAACCTCAAGGGAGCTAGTCACTCTGTTGCCCTCTACTATCTCTCTTTGTTTGTTGATCAATTGTTTTGCATTTACAAACAACTTTATTTTGAATCTTATCTTTTAAACATAACCCTGGGGTATCCTGGAAATATCTGCTGTTTCCAGGCCTAATACCACAGCCTGATTGTTTCCCACAAACACCCATACCTCTATAATCTATCAGTTTAAAGTCCTAGACAAGTCTCGAATGACCCCTCAATCGAATTGGCTAATGCAACCACTCCAGCCCCAGAGAGATGAACCCCATCCCTTGCATACATATCACGTTTGCCATAGAATTTCTCCAGTTATCAATGAATGGAATTGCAGTTCCTTGCAGTACCTGTCTAGCCAGCAATTTATACCAATTGCCCTAGACATCCATTCATTGCCCACTCCTTTCTAGGCAAAATGCTACATATGATTGGGATACCTCCCTTAGACCTAACGACTTCTATGGCTGACCTATACTTATCTAGTAGCTCCTGTCTTCTGCCCTTCCCAATGTCATTACCACCAGCACTAAGACTGATAATAGGCTTGTTCCCATTACCTGACATAATATTATCCAACCTGCTGACTATGTCACCAATACCAGCTCCTGGGAGGCACACCCTCTGTCTGACCTTCCTGTCTCTGTTACAAAGGCACGGTCCATATATCTTACCTGAGAGTCTCCCACAATCAGAATATTCTTACCTTGATTAGCAGGGGAGTCAGTGGTACCTTTAACCTCACTGACCACTGAAGTACACTCGTCCTGGAGAACAGAGAATCGATTTCCTACCTTCACATCTTCACTATTAACCTTCTTTATCTTCCTTCTTCCTGAATTGTGAACCACTTGCCACTTAAAGCGGCTGCCACTTTCACTGTTGGTAACCATTTCCTCCTTACCAGCTCCAACCATCTCACACTCACTCCCACACCCATCTAGGCGAAGCTTCAGCCTCCTATTTTCCTCCTGAAGTAGTAGAACCTCATTCTTCAACACTTCAACCTGAGATTCTAAAACACTGCAGTGAGCCATGTGCTCGGTATCACCCCACGCTAATTCCCAGACAGCTTAGGACAGGTATGACCACACGTGACAAGAAATAGGCCTTTACTTTACTTTACTAAGTGTATATTACCATGTATCTTTCTCGCCTGCGTTCCAAGGAATATAGGTCAAGGAACTTCAACCGTTCCCAGTAATTTAATAAATAATATACAGTGTATATCATTGTATAAGTTTAAAATTATGTACGGTACGGGGTCTAAATGAACACTTACATGTACAATGATTATACACTATGCTTAATCATGTTACTATGTATGATAATTGTACTTATGTGTACCTGTACCTAAATAAACTTACCAGCAATAATAAGAATAATAATTTATTTACTACAAGTACATGTACAAGGTATACAAGCCTAGCTGACATCAATGACATGCTACTATATAGAAAGCCCCTTGTTATGCTGAGCATTTCGGGCAAATTAGGCAATTTTGTCCCCAGGATGCGACCCACACCAATCGGCTAACACCCAGGTAGCTATTTTATTGCCCCGTGGCATGGTGGCAAAAGCTCTCGCCTATCAAAACTTTGGGGCCCAGTCTCTGGACCCATTATATACCTCTGTAATCTGTAAATACCTTTGTAACTTGTCATGATTGTGACCAGATCTACCTGAGTTGTAACTTGCTCAGCTATCAAGAGGTCCAGTCCCTGGACCCATTATGTACCTCTGTAATCTTTTGACTACCGCCCACAGGACGGGTATGGGGTGCATAATAAAGATATTAAACTAACTAAACTAACTTCACACGGTGTGGGTCCGAGTTCAATTCCCGGCGAAGGGGTGGAAACATTGGACGTGTTTCCTTACACCGGTTGTCTATGTTCCCCCATCAGTAAACTGGGTACCTGGGTGTTAGTCGACTGGTGTGGGTCGCATCCTGGGACAAAACTGACCTAATTTGCCCGAAATGCTCTGCATAACAAGCAGCTTTCTATATATTAATAATAGTAATAGTAATAATAATAATAATAATAATAATAATATAATATTATCGTTATTTACTACAAGTACATGTACATGGTATACAGGCCTAGCTTACATCAATGACATACTACTCTATAGAAAGCCCCTTGTTACGCTGAGCATTTCGGGCAAATTAGGTCAGTGTCCCAGGATGCGACCCACCCAGTCGACTAACACCCAGGTACCCATTTTACTGATGGGGAACATAGACAACAGGTGTAAGAAACGCCCAATGTTTCTACCCTGGCTGGGAATCGAACCCAGGCCCTCGCCGCGTGAAGCGAGAGCTTTAGCCACTAGCTAAGCCTGTATACCTTGTACATGTACTTGTAGTAAAGACATTATTATTATTATTATTATTATTATTATTATTATTATTATTATTATTATTATTATTATTATTATTATTATTATTATTATTATTATTATTATTATATGTGAACATGGACAGCAGATGTCTTAAGGAAACACTTCCTAATGTTTACACCTGTACCGGGGGATCGAACCCCGGACCTCAATGTGTGAGCTGTCATTGACAATGCTGCTTTAGAAATGCTATGCATAACGTGGGCTTTCCAGAGATTATATGTATTTATAATGTTTGACAATAAAATTGTGAATTTTTATTTGACGAGGGTAGTGAATGGCATATTTATTATAGTTAGCCTAAAATTAATTTTTTCTGTCCGATTAATAGAAAATGGTTTTGTTTAGGCTGGAGAACTACGTCGTTTTTAGTCATTCGACAACAGCATCTCCCTGTATCCAACAGCATCTCCCTGTATCCAACAGCATCTCCCTGTATCCAACAGCATCTCCCTGTATCCAACAATGTAAATGGAGTAGAAGTAGAACTAAAGAGGAGACTTTATTGGAATTAGTAACTAAGTAAAGCGAAGTGTTTTGGCTGTTTTCACTGTAGTTTATTTTTAAATCCACATCTGGATGAGTTATCACCAGATACTACTCGGGTAGTATTATACTAAAACAAGCGCTAAACCCACAAGGGTCATACACATCATGGCTAGTAGATAACTGAGATAGGCAAATTAGCATTATCTTTCATTTTTAACGGGGTGGACCGGTAAGGCAGCAATGACCAAAACCTCCATCATCTGAGTAAGACCCGCGTCTGGAGGCCTTTGTCTTATTCCTGGCAATCTTACCTTACCTAAGGTAACTTTCCTCGAAGATGGAAAGTTAAACATTCATAAAATAACTAAAGAACACAGATTAGATTTTTAGATTTTGCCACCGAAGTGGCTAGTTTATTGTGCACCCCATATCCATCCTGTGGACGGTAGCGCAAGAGCATATGGATACACAAAAGGCCTGGCACTAGGCCCCAAAGGGGTTAACAATTGTACATTTGGGTTTATATCTACATTTCAATTATCTATTACAAGCAGGTATCTTATTTCATGAATAAGATATCTTGACATGTCACATAGGTTATTATATTGTCTATCTCTATATTCCTCAATAAGTGCACAATTAAGCACATAGTGTTCAAGACAGTGACCATATGTCTGATCACATAATTTGCATTTAGTTTGATCATCATCTGTGTCTCCAAACTGTCAGAAGTACCTGTAGCCAAGCCTAAGCCTGGCCACTACAACATCAGTCAGTCTGTTCACATTGCAAGTTGCTCCACAAACATGCCCACCTGTGCTCGCATTATCATGAGCACAGATAGGCATGTTCATGGAAATAATTTGGATTTATATCTACAGTTCACTTATCTGTTAAAGCAAATTTAGGAAATTTGCTTAGAATAAGTGGTATCCTACCTTCACTAATAAGATATCTTGACATGTCACATAGGATTATACTGTCTATCTCTATATTCCTCAATAAGTGGACAATTCAGCACATAGTGTTCAAGACAGTGACCATATGCCTGATCACATAATTTGCATTTAGTTTGATCATCATCTGTGTATCTCCCAAACTGAACACAGGAACGGCGAAATGGACGAGTGATAAAGCAGAGTAAAACAGACGAATGAAAAAGGCCAGTGAAATTGCAGGATGGCAGCTGTGACGGGTATGGCAGTTAACAATTCTGTTTGTCTTGGTTATTATTACAATTACACTCAAAACTAAGTGCTAAATCCACAAGGGTCACACAGTGTTTGTCTTAGATATAATGCAGAATGGAACCAAAGAGGGCGACGGGGAAGACGGGATGAGGAGGGTAACTACTGGATTGTCTGACACCATGGTCAGTCAGGAACCCCAGTCAGCATCATGCCAAGAGCGACAACCACATCTTTGCCGTCGCAAAATGCGGCGTCACCGTACGTACGTGAAAAAAAGACCCACTGCGCTAATTATTGCTTTATTTTGTGAATTCAAAGCAACCCAAGAACTAAAAGGAATATTATATTATGTATTATTATATTTGGTGGGAAGCGCTCAACCCATAAGGGTCATGCAACGCTTAAGAGATTGTGAGGTAATCAAATTCAATCCAAGGAAACAGAGGGTATTTCCATTTCATCGGATTCAAGAGCCCTTCCAATTCATCGGTAATTTACACATGCTGCTATGTATGATAATTTATGCAACTGCATTTATGTGTAACTATAAATGAATAAACTTACTTACACCTCACATGAAAGGCCGGAAAGGGGCGCTCAATATATCAAGTGTTCTTGTTTTGGCTGTGATACAGGAGTCATCAGTCATATGTCAGTAGCGCGATAGGGCAGTGACTAGCTATGCTTAATATTTCAATAAGCCACAAAAGCTGTATTACAAACAAGCCAAACCACAAACAACACATCATATTTGCACTAATAATGGTCTACGAAAGAACTGTATTATTATAATCAAAAGGAAGCGCTAAACCTACTAGGGTCATTCAGCGCTGCAGGGCAGGGATTGATGCAGGATCAATGGATAAGTAAGGGTGGAGAGGACAACAAAGGTTAAATTAGGAAGGGCTGTGAGGAGTGCTAAAGGATTATCCAAGTTTGTGTAATAATCGGTTCCTGTCAAAAAGTCAAAGAGGGAATCTGTCTCTGTGTCAAAGGTGGGGCCATCAGCAAGGAGGGAAAATAAAGTAAGGGTGTTAGAGCGGTGATGACACCAGTGGAAAATTCTGTGTGCTCGTTGACAGACAAGACAGTCCAATAGAATATGGAAAATTGAAACAGGAACTAGACAATTCTCACAAAGTGGAACAGGACACCTCTCCATGAGATACCATGAGTTAGACGAGTGTGTCCGATACGAAGACGAGAGTGTTGTCTCCCAACCTCGGTATCGATGACAAGAAGGCCAGAAACCCAAACTTGGTTTGATAGAATGTAATTTGTTATGAGTTATATCAAACCAACGTTGTTGCCAACGGTTGCGAAGTTGAGTAGAGATTAGAGCAAAATAGTCAGAGAATGGAATACCTCTATATGAAACTGGTAGGTCATGTACTGCAGACCGCGCAGCAGTCTGCCTGTTCATTACCCTGAACATCAACATGACCAGGGACGCAACAGAAAACGATTTCTTAATTTTTGCTAGTAATGCGGCGTAACCAAAGTTGTATACGAAGAACTAGGGGAAGAGGTGAATCAAATATTTTAATAGCTTGCAAAGCACTAAAAGAGTCTGAGACGATTACAAACATTGATGTAGGTATAGATGTAATACGGTGTAAGGGGTTGGGAGCAGTAGGAAGATTAAATACTATGTTTGTTTGGTTCAGTCATTTATAATAGTTGTTGTTGTTATGGAGCGGCCATGGAGAGTACATTGTTATTGTTACTCTAACTTTTATTAACCTACAACCACTACAGTGGCGACGAGGATGGGATCATCACAGCCAAGGATAGTGGGCCAATGTGGCCTGAAGTAGTAGGGATATTGGCAGCCCAGGACGTTGCAGCAGAGCGGTGATTAGTAAAAATCTACAGCAGCAGCAACAAGTGGCGATCATGGCGGCGGCATCACAAGGAAGGTTGGAGCCTTTCGACCCACGTAAGATTTCTTTGGAACTTTGCCTAAGCTTGTTGGAAGCCAATTTCGCTCACTTAAGAGCAAGATAACAAGAGGAATTTCTTGCTAGTGTCACTGGGATCAGAAACTTACAGTGTTTTAGGTAATGTGTGTGCACCAGATTTACCACACACGAAGCATTACAACGACTTGGTCGCGGCACTGAAACGTTATTATGCAGTGAAACCAGCCTACCACCGCAGTTTATTGGCCTTTCAGCAGAAGAAGAAACGACACGGTGAGTCCTTGCATGTCCTTGCATGTCCTTGCATGGCATGTCAGTGGCTCTCCTTGCACTCAATTTACATTGTAACTTCCAATACCCATGTAACCTGCAATGAAATAAATTATATACAGATTTAAAAGCGTTGGCTGTGAACTGTACCTTTGGGGGACAATTTGACCCCAGAGTGAGGGATCAGTTGTTTATGGCAGTGGTGGATGAAGTGTATTTTCCTCACCTAGTTGCAGAAAATTTGGATTTGCAAAGTGTGCAGTCTGCAAAACTATTTGACAAACTTTTGAACTTGGAACAGGCATGTGTTATACATCAGAATTCTGTTCCTGCGGTACAAGTGATTAATGCTGTGAAATGTAAACATTGTGGGTTCCAGCACAGTAGTAGTACTTGTAGGTTTAAAGACTTTTTCTGTAATAAGTGTCATAAGAAAGGCCACTTGAGAAGAGTGTGTAGAGAGAAATCTTCAAAAGTGTCTCCTAAGGCTGTATCAAATTCGAGTATTGACAAAAACAGGACAGCACGAACACAGCAGTCACCGAGATATCCTAGAACAAAGTCAATTAAGGTGCTGGATGGCGGTGATAGTTCAGCGGATGAGGAAGTGATGAGCTTATATGCCTTAGAGGATAGAGTGTTTTCCATGAAGGCAGAAAAATATGGGTTTATCATTAACAATAAAAAGGTACCTTTTGAGATTGACAGTGGGGCGTCCATCTCGCCTTTATCCAAAGACTGGGTAGAGGCAGTAAAGGTGTACATTGAACATGTTCTAGGAGGGTAACTGCATATGATGATTGGAAAATAAACCTTCTGAGATAGGTGGTTTTGCCGGTAAGATATAATAAATCAGAGGTTTCACAAGTGTTTTATGTAGTGAAATTCAGTAATACAGTAATAGTAACTTGTGTGGGAAAGACCTGAAAAAGGTAGGGATTTACCTTGCTAGATTGGATGAATCTACCAAAATTAACAAACTAGACAGTGCTGAAGAAATGTTAGATAATTTTAGGGTAGATTCTAGTAAACCTATCTCCAGCATCGTGGCCAAAATTCATGTGAAAAGTGATGCTGTTCCTAAGTTTGTGAAAGCAAGGCCAGTACCATTTTTTCACAAAGAGATGATTGAGAAAGAATTAGAAAAATTAGTGCAGAAAGGTATTATTGAGCCTATATGGCATAGTGAATGGTCTGTGCCTATTGTACCAGTATTAAAGGCTGACTCTAAGTCTATGAGAATATGTGGGAATTTTAAATATGTAAATCAACAAATTCATTGTGAAAGATATCCTTTACTCAGAATTGAGGAATTATTGTCTGTAGTGGGTAAAGGTAAAATATTTACAAAATTAGATTTAAAGGATGCTTATTTACAGATACCTGTAGATGAGAGGAGCCAACATCTTTTAGTAATTAATACCCACAGGGGACTTTTTAAATATAAGAGATTACCGTTTGGAATTTCCTCATCTGGTATTTTCCAGAAATTTATTTCCCAATTGTTTGTTAAACTGGATGGGGTAGCATCCTATTTAGATGAAATCATAATATGTGGTGCCACAGAAGATGAGCATGATGTTAGACTCAGGCAGGTGTTGAGTATTTTACAAGAGCATAATGTAGTACTGAATAAGGATAAGTCAGTGTTGAAAACCAGATCTATTGAATATCTGGGGTATGAAATTTCAGGGGAAGGTATTAAACCTTCTTCTCAGAAGGTGGAGGCTCTTGTGAATTTACCTTCACCTACGCCCGTAGGAGAAGTTCAGTCCTTTGTGGGGATGGTGACATATTATTGTAAATTCATTAAGAACTTTTCTTTAATTTTGGCACCACTGTATGATTTGTTAAAAAAGGGGGCTACATTTGAGTGGTCTTCAGTGGAAGAGGAAGCTGTTCAAAGGATTAAAAAACAATTAGTGTGTTCAGCTTTGTTGACTAATTTTACAGGAGAGCATCCATTAATAATTGAGGTTGATGCTTCTTCTGTTGGTGTTGGATGTGTGTTAATCCAGGTAGTAAATGGCCAGGAAAAACCTGTGTATTTTGCTAGTAAGAAACTTTCTCCAGCAGAACAGAATTATTCTCAACTTGATAAAGAAGGTCTAGCTTTGATGTATGCTGTTAAGAAATTCAGATATTTTTTGCTAGGGAGAAAGTTTGTTGTTCGCACAGATCATAAACCATTGCTAGGGTTGTTTGGTAAAGGGAAACATATTCCAGTAAATGCAAATGCCAGAATTCAGCGTTGGGCTCTGTTATTAGCTCAGTATGATTATGAGTTGTCATTCAAGGCTGGCAAGGAAAATGTTATAGCAGATGCATTTAGTAGATTACCTATTGAAGATCACAGCTTAGAGTCAGGTACACCTTCGGAATATGTGAGATTAGTAGAGTCCCTCGATTTCAAAACCTTATCATTTGACAAAATCAACGAGGAAACTGGGATAGATGCTATATTATCCTAAGTAGTAAATAATGTTAAATATGGATGGTGTAAAAACAGTGTATTTTTATATGATTATAATTCAGTCAAATCAGATCTGACTGTTCATGATGTATTATTGTATAGGAATAGAGTGGTAGTGCCTGTGAAGTTGAGATGTAAGGTATTGGAGCATCTGCATATAGGTCATAATGGTATCAATGCTATGAAAGCAGAAGCTAGGCAGTGTGTTTGGTGTCCAAAGATGGACCAAGATATTGCAGAAGTGACAAAGAGTTGTCCCATTTGTTTTCAGAATTTTAAGCCAATTTCATCTCCTGTCCTATCTTGGCCCAGCACTGGGAAACTATGGTCTAGAGTGCATATAGACTATGCAGGTCCAGTTGAGGGCAAATATTTTTTGGTAATTGTGGATTCCTTTTCAAAATTCTTAGATGTGCAAGTAACTAGTGCTGGGCCAAGATAGGACAGGAGATGAAATTGGCTTAAAATTCTGAAAACAAATGGGACAACTCTTTGTCACTTCTGCAATATCTTGGTCCATCTTTGGACACCAAACACACTGCCTAGCTTCTGCTTTCATAGCATTGATACCATTATGACCTATATGCAGATGCTCCAATACCTTACATCTCAACTTCACAGGCACTACCACTCTATTCCTATACAATAATACATCATGAACAGTCAGATCTGATTTGACTGAATTATAATCATATAAAAATACACTGTTTTTACACCATCCATATTTAACATTATTTACTACTTAGGATAATATAGCATCTATCCCAGTTTCCTCGTTGATTTTGTCAAATGATAAGGTTTTGAAATCGAGGGACTCTACTAATCTCACATATTCCGAAGGTGTACCTGACTCTAAGCTGTGATCTTCAATAGGTAATCTACTAAATGCATCTGCTATAACATTTTCCTTGCCAGCCTTGAATGACAACTCATAATCATACTGAGCTAATAACAGAGCCCAACGCTGAATTCTGGCATTTGCATTTACTGGAATATGTTTCCCTTTACCAAACAACCCTAGCAATGGTTTATGATCTGTGAACAACAAACTTTCTCCCTAGCAAAAAATATCTGAATTTCTTAACAGCATACATCAAAGCTAGACCTTCTTTATCAAGTTGAGAATAATTCTGTTCTGCTGGAGAAAGTTTCTTACTAGCAAAATACACAGGTTTTTCCTGGCCATTTACTACCTGGATTAACACACATCCAACACCAACAGAAGAAGCATCAACCTCAATTATTAATGGATGCTCTCCTGTAAAATTAGTCAACAAAGCTGAACACACTAATTGTTTTTTAATCCTTTGAACAGCTTCCTCTTCCACTGAAGACCACTCAAATGTAGCCCCCTTTTTAAATTTAGGTTGGATAAATTCATGAGTGAAAGGGGTTGGATTTGAGTGGGAATTGCACATGAGTAAATAAAATTATCAAAGCTTATTTTTTGGGTAGCATTGAAAATTAGGTTGAACAAATATTGTTGGTGGGATGGAATGTGAAGGACCTGCCTAGAATGGGCCAACAGGCCTGCTGCAGTGTTCCTCCTTTCTTATGTTCTTATGTTCTTATGTATCACAAGAGCTGGATGCCTTCTTTAGTAAGAATAGTATTGAACATATTACTCCAGCCCCATACCATCCATCATCAAATGGTCTGGCAGAGAGGGCAGTAAGGACATTGAAGGAAGGTTTACACAAGTTTACAAAGGTTCTCTCAATACCAGATTATGTAGGTTCTTATATAACCATAGGAAAACTGTTCATTCCTCCACTAATAAGACACCAGCAGAAATGATATTCATAGGAATTTCAAAGTCCCTGTATCGGCTGTCAAATGTCATGTTAAAGAGGACAATTCATTGCCTAACATGCCTGCTGGTGACCTTCAAGGCGAGGTGAAGCAATTTAAAGTTGATGATGCTGTGTATGCAAGAAACTTTGGGAAAGGTGACCCTTGGGTAGAAGGAAAAATTGTGGAGGTATTAGGGGTTAGGAATTAGAAAGTGTTAGTTAGAGGGTTTGGTAACATGATATGGAAAAGGCATATAGATCAGCTCATGCCAAGGTTTAGGAGTGGAGAGCAACCACTGATTCCAACAGTACCAGAAGTGGTAAGGAGTGGTTTAGATAATAATGGTAATAAACTTAAAGAGCTGGTTAGCATGCAGGAAGAACCTCCTGGGAGGTTTGATAAGGATAACAGCAGTGTGAGAGAAGAGGAGGCTCAGGACAGTGCAAACCCTCCAATTCTCCGGCGTTCCAGCAGAGTTGTCAAACCGCCAGATAGGTTGGATTTATAAGTTGGATGATATGGTAACCATTCCATCTGTGGGAATGATATAATGTAATTTAGAAAAGGAGGAATGTAAGGGGTTGGGAGGAGTAGGAGGATTAAATACTATGTTTGCTTGGTTCAGTCATTTATAATAGTTGTTGTTGTTATGGAGCGGCCATGGAGAGTACATTGTTATTGTTACTCTAACTTTTATTAACCTACAACCACTACATACGGATAACTGCAATGAGAATGGCATACAATTCAGCTGTAAAAATGCTAGTAGAGTCTAATAAATGACCTTGCACCACACTGTCAGGAAACACTGCTGCAAACCCAACACCAGAGGATTTAGAACCATCAGTGTACACTGCAACGGCATGAGAATGAGATCGGAAGTGATTAAGAAAAAGAGAGGAAGAAGTAACTGTAGGGATTTGGGCTTTCGCGCACAGCAGTGGGGAAGAACAGACACTGTCGGAACTTCCCAAGGGGAAAGTGAAAAGTTAGAAGCTAGATGAACATATAAAGAGGGCAACTGAAGAGAAGACAAGAGGGATTGAAAACAAAAGAAAAGGGGTGGAGTAAACAGGGGTGGCGAACAAATGATTGACCTCTGCTAACGTCTGTTACTATCCTGTATGTAAAAGAATCATGAAGGTTGTGAGAGCGGTCAAAATAGCGGATGCAATGAGCATCGCGACGATCGTTCAAGGATGGGACATTTGTCTCTGTATAGAGGCTCTCGACAGGTGAGGAACGAAAAGCACCTAGACATAAACGTAATCCCTGATGATGAATGGGATCGAGTTTAGAAAGAGTTGCAGGAGAGGCCGCAGAATATATCTAGTCACCATAATCAAGCTTCGGTAAAATTATGGGTGAATGCAGTCGAAAGAGAGTTCGACGATCCGTCACCCCATGAAAGATGAGCGAGGGTTTTAAGGAGGTTCAGCCGGCTATGGCAAGTTGCTTTCAGGAAGGTTATGTGAGGTTTCCAAGACAACCGGCGATCAAAGAGTAGGCCGAGAACTCTGACTGTATCACGTTCAGGGATTCGTAAGAACATAAGAAAAGAGGAACACTGCAGCAGGCCTGTTGGCCCATACTAGGCAGGTCCTTCACAATCCATCCCACTAACAGAATATTTGTACAACCCAATTTTCAATGCTACCCAACAAATACAAGTACAATGGAGTATCAAGGACGATTGAACGTCTGGTGAAAGTAATTTGTTGTGTTTTAGCACTAGAAAATTTAAACCCATGAGTAGTGGCCCAATGGGAGACTGATACTAGGCGACAGTCAGCGCCTGCACAAGCTATAGCGAAATCATCAACATAGAGTGATGACCAAATATTAGATGGGAGAACAGATGCCAGATCATTTATAGCAAGGAGAAAAAGTGTGGTGCTAAGGTTACATCCCTGAGGAACACCTTCAGCTTAGACAAAGTCCGGGGAAAGCAAATTATTAACCCGAACACGGAAATATCTCTCAGATAAGTTTGCAAGGAAAAAATGGCAGATTGCCTAGGAGGCCTAAGGAGTGAGCTTGGGCCAAGATGTTATACCTCCAAGTAATGTCATATGCCTTTTCAATATCAAAAAAGACTGCTATAACGGAGTGGTTACTAGCAAAGGCATTATAGACATCAGTATATATATCTAAATACCACATCAAACGTCTATTTACCAGACGTTCCATCACCTTGCAAACTGCACTGGTAGGAGCAATGGGACGATAGTGTGAGGTGTCATGTCCTGAAGTACCTGGTTTACGAAGAGGTAGAACTATGGCAGATTTCCACAGCTGTGGAAGAACTCCTTGCGACTAAATAAGATTGAAAAGACGTAAGAGGACTGTAAGGGCTGACGGATGCAAATGCTGAAGTATACGAATATGAATGCCATCAGGACCACCTACCGATGATCGGCAAGCAAAAAGTGTGGACTCTAGTTCTAGAAGTGCAAAAGGCACATTATAGTGCTCTTCTTTGCTAGAAGAAAAGTATAAGGGCAATAACTCTCTGGCAGGCTTGAAGGAAAGAAACGAGGGACATAGATGGAGTCCTTTAGAGATACGAACAAGATGATTTCCGATTTCCGTGGCAACTTCAAGAGGGTTTGCAACACTGACACTGGCAACCTGGAGAACGGGAGCTGGGTCTGGAGAGAACTGCCACTCAGTTTCCGCACTTTTTTCCAAACTGCCCTCATAGAGGAAGCAGAAGTAATGGTAGAAAAAATCTTGCCAGTAAGTGCATTTAGCTTCACAGATGACATGTTGGGCGACCGCTCTCGCCAGTTTAAAATCAAGGAGACGCTCTGTGGTTATATTGTAACAATATCGGTTTCCCCATGCAGCACGTTTCAAACGTACTGCACGAGCACAAGCAGGAGACCACCAAGGCACGCATTTCTGAGAATGCTTGTTAGAAGTTTGAGGTATAGAATGTGAAGCTGTGGTTAAAACTGAGGTTGAAAATATGTGTAACAGCACGAGCACAGATCCCAATTCGCTCCTTCAAATTGCCAACGTGGGCTTCGAGGAGGGTGAGAATATGAATGGGAAGTAAGGAGGATAGGAAAATGATCGCTGCCATGTAAATCTGGGAGCACGGACCAGGTAAAGTCAAGTGCAGTTGACGCAGAGCAAACAGAGATCAATGCAAGAGAGAGGTTGAGTGCGAGGGTCAAAATGGGTGGGAGTATCAGTATATAAAACATGGAGGGGAAGAGAAGTGAGAAGAGCCTCTAACAGTCTAACTGATCGCCAAGGGAGTCACAGTGAGACCCCTCAGAGAAAATTATGAGCATTAAAATTACCTAATAACATAATTGGTGGCGGTAAGGAAGAAACAAGAAACGCAACATCTGGGATGGGAGAGATACAAAGAACATACTGTATACCACTTGTTCAAGTAGATGCGGGCTGCTGTGTAATGCAGCGAAGTATAAATGAAGATTGATGGTATGGTATACTGGTGCGCACAAGAAGTGCACTTTCATTAAAAGTTCCATCAGGATAAGAATCAGATGAATGTAATAAATAACATAGCCCGAGATGGGATGGATAACAACAGAGCATAATTTAGGTTCTTGTAAAGAGACACAAACGGGAAAACTGGGAGAGCAACACCTGAAGCTCACTGTGACTACCCCTGAGGCCTCGGATATTCCACTGCAAATATGCCATGATTTGCGAAAAAAGTATACTGGGAATATGAAGCAGTAGGTGTCTACGGACTAGTAGGGGTATTTAAGTCTACGTGGGGAGGTAGTGGGAAACGAGTAAGCAGCAAAGGACTGGAATGCTGCGAAGAAAAAGAGTTGTGCAGATGGTTTAGACGAGTGAGGAGAGATGGGAGGTAGATCACTGCCCATCATTGGTTTTGTCTCCTCAATATATTAGGAGATAGCTTGAAGTGTTTCAGAGGACAAGGAAGTTGCATGTAGTACGATTTCAAAGGTAGAAGGGGGAGAGTGAGTAAAGATCGCTAGCGCACTCAGCTCACACACTGAGGTCCGGGGTTCGAATCTCCTCTGGTATGGCTGGAAAACATTAGGGACGTGTTTCCATAAGACACCTGCTGTCCCTGTTTACCCATCAGTGTAAAATGGGTACCTGAATGTTAGTCGACTGGTGTGGGTCGCATCCTGGGACAAAAACTGACCTAATTTGCCCGAAATGCTCAGCATAACAAGAGGCTTTCTATATATTAGTATGTCATTGATGTCAGCTAGGCCTGTATACCTTGTACATGTACTTGTAGTAAATAAAGATATTATTATTATATTATTATTACCAAAGTAAACCAGCAACCCAGGAGAGCAACCTCACATCTACCGAGCCACCTCGGTGGACAAAAGAGAGGGCGGTCGGATACCCGCAACAAAGCATACCTCCTTTGGCCACCACATCCCAGAGTCTGACAGGTAGCCTCTAGAGATATACTCATCACCCGAAAGACATCCAAAGCTGCCCCCCCGAGAACAGGAGGGGGATTGGGACATCCCCAGTTGATCCAGATTCCACGGCAAACTACACCACCAAGGACCTCAACAGAATGGGATGGACCACGGTACCCTTCCCCCTACCTAGAAACTAGAATGCCTGAGGAAAGAACCCCAAAGGTTGAAAACAGGAAGGGGATAGGAGAGGGATGGAGAGAGGAGGAGGTAAGGAAGTGGAGGGATGGGGAGGATGGGATAGAGAAGGGTTGATTGGGGGGTAATTAGGTTCAGTCTGAGGAAGAAGACCAAAAGGTCCAATTCCTCAGACCAATAGCCTCTTTACCACGACAAGGAGCCCCCCTTAAGAACGGTAAGAACTGTAAATGTGGAATATATAAGAAATGTGCCCAAAACATGTATTTATTGTTCAGAGGAAAGATGCTTCATATCAGTATTGAGATCTATACCCGAAGAGTACGTGTGCAAAGATCTACACTCTGTGGCCACTTTATTAAGTACATATGCTCATTAATACAAATACCTAATCAGCCAATCACGTGACAGCACCTCGATGCCTAATAGCATGCAGACATGGTCAAGAGGTTCAGTTGTTATTCAGACCAAACATGAGAATGGGGAATAAATGTGATTAAGTGATTGACAGTGGAATGGTTGTTGGTGCCAGATGGGGTGGTTTGAGTATCTCAGAAACTGCTGATCTCCTTGGGGTTTGCACACACGTCTCCGAAGTTTACAGAAAATGGTGTGAAAAAGCAAAACATACAGTGAGTGGCAGTTCTATGGGCGAAAATGCATTTTATAATAAGAGAAGTCAGAGGAGAATGGCCAGACTGGTCCCAACTGACAGGAACAAGTGTCACAAGTGGTATGCAGAAGAACATCTCTGAATGCACAAGATGTCGAACCTTGAAGTAGATGGAACCACCACCACACCAAATTCCACTCCTGTCAGCTAAGAACAAGAAACAGGCTAGTGAGCATAGGCTCACCAAAACTAGACAGTTGAAGATTGGAAAAAAATGTCGCCTAGTCTGACAAATTGCGATTTCTGCTGCAACATGCAGATGGTAGTGTAAGAATTTGGCATAAACCTTTGGAATGTGGTAGAATGTGAGATTTGCAGCATGAATGTGCATTATTATAATCAACGGGGAAGCGTTAAACCCGTAGGATTATACAGTGCCTTTGGGGGATGTGGAAGGTATTCAGGTTTAATTCATGGAACTGGATCACAGATCCAATTCCCTAGATCAAGATTATTATTATTATAATCAAAAGAAGCGCTAAACCACAAGGGTTATACAGCGCGGCGGGGCAGGACAGGATGCAGGGAGAATGAATTGTAAGCGGGAGATGGATGATTAGTAGGATATGGAGTACAGCAGGATAGTGGATAGTGCAGGGACAGAGGGTAGCAAGAGATCGAGGTAGAAGGGACTGAGGGAGGTGCTAGAGGTATATTTCAGAGTTTGTGTAGTAAGTCAGTTTGTCAAAAAGTCAACGAGAGAGTCAGGATTAAAGGAGGGTCCATCGGCAATTATTAATTATAATCAAAT